>VXBL01003402.1:291-24177 GCA_013400195.1 Aramus guarauna
GAGCTCAAGGCGCTGCTGCTGCTGCTGAGCCAGGAGCCGGCCGGGCAGCGCCCTCCCGCCGCCGCTGCCGCCGCCGGGCTCAGCGAGGAGCAGCGGCAGGCGGTGGAAGCCATCGAGGTTGACTGCTACAACAGCCTGGCAGGTCAGCGGGGCCGCGGGGCGTGAGGCGGCGGGGTCCCCCCACCTTCGCCGCGCACACCTCCCTTCCCCTCCGCAACATAGCGCTGCCTCCCTCCTCTGCCCATCGCGGCTCCTTTCCTTCCGTGGTCTTCCATTTTCACGGTTGTTCTCACGTTTGGCACAGAAGTGCCGCCGGTGCACGGCTCGGCGCCCACCTGCACCGGGTAGCGCCGGGGAGGGGGCGCACGGCCGGGCCGCTCCTGGCGCCGGGGCTCGTCTCCAGCCCCCGGCCCTTCCCCGGGGCTGCTCCGGCCGCCACCGATTGATCCCCGTGTCCTCTTCCCCTGGGAGAGACGGGTGATAAGGCATCCCCCATGCCTACGTGGGAGTCTCAGACTGAAGAGAAATTGTGGCTCGTGAACTGGCCAAGATTGCGTCCTGCAATTGCGTTTTTCCCTCAGCCCCGAGGTGTCCTTCGGTCCCTTCACCACAGCTCCAGTTCTGGTGACTGTAATTAACAGTATGACAGAGAGAGAGAGAGGCTCCTTCTACCCCATTTGATGTAAGGGAGGGGAAGGGTTTGGGCGCTGCTGCAGTAGCTCCAAATAGTACTAGATATAAAAAGAATTTTTTTGGCCTCTTAGCAATGAAAGTTGAAAGCAAATATAGTAGTGGCTTTTCGCTAGCCGCCACTGTGGTCAGTAGACATTTGATCATCGCTCCCTTTGCTCCCTGCCATCCGTTTGGAAGTGCTGCAGGAAGATGGAGGGGAGGGGTGGAGGGGTTTAACTACTTTGTAGTCTGATTCTGAAGTCCTTACAGAGACAGAACTCCTGTTGACTTCAAGGAGCTTTACCCAAGCACCAACTGCGGGATCAGAGGTTATTTTTGGTTCCTAGCAGTGCATGGATTTTTTTCTTTCCAAGCCTGATAGCATCTCTAAACCAAAAACTTGTGCCTAGGTACGTACAGGGAAGTGAGTGTTTGCAACCTGAACGAGGTGCACAAAATGACAACGTTAATAAAGCTCTGCTGTTTTCCAGAAGGATGAAGGATCACTCGTTACCCTTTATATTCTTGGGGGAAAAAATGGCGAAAATCAGGACCCTAGTGTGTCAGCTGTCACCATCACTCGGCTTTTGGCTTTCTAGACAGAGTTGGTTAGATTTGTTTCCTGTTTTCTAGTGCTAAAAAGATGCAGAATAAAGCAAATGGTTTGAAACACCAAGCCAGAATCTTCTCTTGTCTTAAATCCCTGCCAATCTGTTATGCTTGATACGCCTTTTGGGATGTAACGGGGGCACAATTTAGCCCCCTTTCATCATGTTTTCAAATACTCTTCCTTCAAAAGCCTGTTGAAATTGCATAGAGGAGAGACAAGTGAGATTCCAGAGCAATCCCGTAATTGCACGGCTGTAATTTTGGCTCTCTCCAAATTTCTGCTCACAGGTTTATTAAAATCCATTGTGTTTGGCAAGGATCATTTAGATTGGCAGGGTTATACAAAGAGCTCATAATACTCTGAACAATATAGTTTGGCGAGTTCCTGGGTTTGAAAAAGTACTCACAGGAAATATCTCTGCTACATACAAATGAGCCGTGGTAGGTAGAAGGTAAATGAAGTGGGAGGGATGCGATTTGCTTCTGTGGTGCTTTCTGCTGAGTACACAAGTTCCACTTGCTGGAAATGTGTCTGCTCCTCCTGATGGAGTTGTCCTGTGTAATGGTCATTGTCCACCTCATTTATTTACTGTTTCGGGTTTTTGCAGGGAATTTTTTTCACTCTTGGTTGTATTTGATCTTGTCAACAGTAGCAATCAGACAGCGTGAGAAACGTGCTCCATCTTTAACCTAGATTTGAACAGATTTTTTTCCTAAATTTAACCAGTGTGAACACAGGAGGACATGAGTATAATTAACCCTGGAGTTGCAAGCACAGTGCTTTTCCTGGCATAACCTCACAGCAGGTCAAGGTGTCATTTTGCACAGCCGGTTGTCACACGTTTTCGGTAGATGGCACGCACAGAGCAGGAACAGCATTTGTCTCGGAAATGCATAGCTTCATGTGTGTCTGCTGGGCCGTCTGCGAGCAATTTTAAAGAAATGCATGTTGGGGAGGGGAATGTGCAGTTAAACTGGAATTGCAGTGTTGCTACTCCTAGCCCAGTCCCAGAGCTCCCATTCTAGCAGGAGGATCTGTGAATTCGTGTCTGAAGGGAAAGGAAGAGGAGGGAGGGACTTTCCCCAGAACTGTCATAATAATTAGTATACCTTCCTAATAGCAACTTCAAGAGGTGCAGCAGTGGGACTTTATTTTCTAAGTGTGGTGCAGCAGAGGCCAGTGGTTTCTTTACACATTGGGCTCTGGCAGAGGCACCAGCGCATACTGTTAGAGTTGAAGTCAGCGTTACTCGACATGTGGAGGAGAAGACATGCAGGGAGTTTTGCTTCTGAGCACTGAATGGGTGCCTAGAGCTGTTTTTAAGATAAATAAATCTGCATAGTGCAGAGAGCATAGCAGCAGTGTATCTTAATTCTAGAGAAGGCAGTTTTTCACATAGCTCTGATTTATACCCAGTAGCATTAGCAGCTGTCATCTGAGTGTCCTTATTATCAAGTTCTTTTAGCACCTCCGCTTACTCTCTAAGCTTAGCATTTAAGAAGCCCACCTTGCTTTTGCACTGTCATTTTTCTTGTGGCCACCACACATCCACCTGTCAGAGATGTTTTGCATCACAAATATAGCTGCGCGCACACACAATTACTTGTTTAGATGCAGCATACCAGTTGGAGAGCATCATCTATAGATAAATACGCACTTAGCCAAATAAGCAGGTGAGAAATGCACACCCAAAGGGGATTTGGAGCAATCTTATGGGTGAAGGCTGGGGCTGGTTGGTTGGTTTTTTTTTTTTTTTCAATCTGACTGATTACATGAGTAAGAACATGTGGGCAAACACTAAACTGTTGTCAGTGCCTGTATTGCCTTGCAGAATGTAAATTTAGGCACAAACATGCACGCAGATTCTGGTTTAGCTCGGCTTCTTTTGTAGAGCACCTTCAACAGACAATTCTTGTGCTGCGAGGTGGGGTGGCCAAATCCTGTGTTCAATCAGAGCCCCACAATATTCAGTGTATTTTCTAAAGTTCTCTGTTGTGGAGCTGCGTGGCACCCCCACAACCTAAACTATTGAGCCTGTTTCAAAGGATCCCAAATCTGCTGGGTTTTAAATTCTTGTGATTTTTTTTTTTTTTTAATATTTTAAATTGGCCTAGGATTTTCACCACTTGCCATTGGCAGTGCTGCTCACATTTCTTTCACTAAGCTACTAGCTGGGCTTCAGTTTAAGTTCCAAGAGTTGTGCCTTAAAGGAACTCCCCCTCACATCTGCAAAATGCAATGCTGCCGCGTTCTTACACGAGCCTGCCGATACCCTTCATTTTACTGCAAGTCTCTCTGATAAATGTCACCAGATGCAAGAGCAGCAGCATGGTCGAGGCTCCCAGAAGTTGCTAGGGTAGGCAAAGAAAAAGCCTACCAACAGCGTAGAGCCTCGCAGAATGAATGCAGGGCTGTAAGGCAAACAGTCCTTTCTTTATGACTCACTGACGGTCTCTGACCTTGAGGAAGTCACTTGACCTCCTTTTGCCTCTCTCAGCCCTATTGAAAAATAAAGAACAGGGACCACGTTCTCATCCTGACGATGCATTCAACTGAGTTTCCCCCAACTCAGTGGCTTGTGTTCTTTTTAAAAAATATGAATGCGTGAAGAGTGCCTGCGGAAAAGCAAACTGGCCAAATATCCCTCGGGTCTCATCTCCTTTCCACTCCTATAGCATCTTTCATCTAGAAAAAGCTTAAATGCTTTATGTACTGCACGCAGGTAGGGATCATTTACCGACTACAGATGCAACCATTACTCTCATTAAATGCAATGATCATTTTATTCCAGTATTACTGCCTAAAAGTTTACAGGATCAAAAGGACTATATCTGCTCTGCAGAGAGAAACAAGTCCTAGTCGTTCCAAAGCAGCAGAATGCTAAGGGTAAGCGTAGTTTTAAGCTGTTCTGGTGAGGCAATGTTGCGGTGCGATAAGCAAACCTTTGTTGGTTTTCCTAAGCACACAGAAATGCTAGAGCTAATGCTGGCAGGAGAAACGGAACCAGAGAGAGAACTGAGGACGAGGAGTGGCGGATCGGGGGGATCTGGGTTTCTAATCCTTCCTCTCTGCGCTAACCAGTTGTATTATCTTCACCAAATCTTCTCATTCTTCAAACCCCAGTTTGTCCTTCTACATTTATGACCTCTTGGGAGTACAGGAAGGCTTGGTTAATTACATGAATGTAAATTAAGTGTGATGCATTTATATACCTGTTCAAATATGTTTAGTTTAGTATAGGAGTCTCGGCAGGAGGGCACACATACCCGCACAGTGTATTACAAAATGTAGCCATCCAAGACAGATCTCAGCCTGGATAATGAGGTTTGACCTCCTACACTGGCAGAAACATGCACTGGTACCATTCATGACTATGCGAAGGTCATAGCCGCAGTGCCACAAGACTTGGCACTTCCCACAGCGCAGGAACCTCCTAGTACCCTCAGGCTCCAGACCAGGGTGTGGGTACGACTCCCAACCATCACCGCTTGCACAGACATTGGTGAGCAGTCCCACTGAGAAATCTGAGTAAAAATACTTGTAATACTTACAATACCTAATCCAAGTAAAAATATAACTAAACATGAGAAAAGCTGGTAAAACTTGTCGCCACTGACCACCCACTGGGACTCCTCACAAGGAGTCTCTGCTAAAATCCATCCCAGTATACAGCCGTTAACAAGTACAGACTCTACCAGGACACATGGTGCTGTGGGTGTTAAAGAAGTCTTGGATTGTTGCTTGATGTGAAGCTTTTTTTTTTTTTATGTGCTGCATCAACAAAACCCACCCTCTGTAAGGATGCCATGCGATGGGAAAGAGGGACAGCAGCAAACAGAGCAGGATGTGGTCTGCACTTGCACTGACTGAGGTGGGAGTTTCCCGACACTCTTGGTTTACATACATCTACCCAGCCAGAGCGCATGAGAATATCTTGTTTTACAGGCCTGATGCAATTACTGCTCCAGGTAGGTACACTTGCAGCAGAGAAGAAACACAGGTGACTGTGTGGTTTTTAGTGATAGGCCCAAACCTTGACATGTATTTAAGAAAGAAGTGGGATTTGAAGCAGTTGTCATGAATTACTCTTTAGAAATACTCTGTAGTTAGCTATTCCCTTTTATTTTGGAGGACAAAATTCTCCCTGTTCAGGGAGGAGTTTGTTGTGCATTGAGAGGATGGAATGTAAATACATCCAGATGCCGGGGGGGGCGGGGGGGCAGGAGGGAGGAAGAGAAAGGATGGCAAGCTGCCTCCAAGCTTGGTTTCAGTGATACATGTCTGACAGCATCTCTCTTGCTGAGACGGGAGATGCATTTTCCTCTCTATATGTCACTATTCTTCCCAAGCCTTTTCAAAATTTCAAGCTCTGGTGGAGTTTTTTTGCAGCCACTTCACCTTGAGAACACTGTATGTTTTCTGGGAGTTCTTTAGTAGCATGTCCTGCCAGCTTTACTCTGCCCTCTGCTGAAATACTGTCCTGGAGCTTCCTCCAGCAAAAGTCCCTCAGTGAGTCTCAGCCTCTTACACCTCCACAGGTTTCCATCAGTTCTGTGCTGAAGATGGTTCAGTTAGTTCAGTAAAACCCAAATCAACCTAAAATCAAAGCTGGTTCCAGTCTATTGCCAAATACACCCATGGGCTCCGTGGTTACCTCCTTTTCTGGGAGCTGGGCCACCTCTGCATGGTTCAGCAGGTGGAGCGTCCTTCTCTTCCCCCTGGTCACTTAGGCTCAGACCCAGAAATTTCTAACCCAACTCCAGACCTGTTTCTCCAGCCTTTCTCCTAGAACTGCTTATGAGTTCAGCAGCACAGCCCCGGTTCCTCACCAGTGTCCTCTGAGCAGTGCAACTGATGCCTCAAGAATGGAGGGTCATCAGATGTTTTCACGTCAGGATTTTGGGATGAGACCTAATGCACACCTGATAAAGGAGGTTGCTGTGAGGAAAGGAACCATAAGAGTAAACAGTATAAATAAAAAGGGAGGTCTAAATGTTGCCGGGTCCCAGTTTCTTGATATTGTGCCATCTCACAGAAAAATAACATACAAAGGAGTATGAAGGTGAAGAAACAAAATGAAGACAGGGAGAAAATACATAATGAAGTTTTGAGAAAATTTGCTGGCTATTTATTTTCTTCTTTGTTCTCACATTTCATGGATGAGAAACTGATACAGAAGGAAGACAACTGTTTATTAATCTTGTTTTCAGCTCACTCAGGCGACCATACCAGTGACTAATACTGAGGGTTAAAAATGCTTTGAAAAAGAGTCAATATTAACTATCATTAACTAGGAAGTTGTTACTAATGGCTTCTCAGGAATCTGTCTCATTTTGTTCATTCCTGCGCTGCATCTTGGATGGGAAACAGTAAGCTTAGGACATTGATCGATGAATGCAGGTAAATCTTGTGGTGGCGTGGAGCGTTGCTGTTCTGTTCTCTTTAACAAAGGTTGTAGAGTCAGTGCGGTTTCTAGAAGCTTTGCTGGAATTGCTGAAGGTAGCTTCAGCTGGGGCACACTCACTTGTCTGAGGCTGGGAGGGGGTGGTAGGACACTGTAGCTTGCCCTGTCCTTACACGCTTGCCTAGGTATTGGCAGCCGTTGGAGGTGGGGTTGGAGTAGAAAGTCTGTCTCAGTATAGCCATTTGGAGTTTAAGACACTGCTAGAAACAATACTAAGACAATTAATAGAAATGAATTAGGCACAGTCACGTTTTCTCTCTGTGATAACCCATGGCAGAAGCGACAGCTGGGAGCAATGATCTTTAGCTGTCATAGCTTGACATGCCAGAGCTCATCTGTTACTATCCATAGGCAATAGCTAATGTCATGATCTTTACTTCAAAATCCACTCCATTCTCCCCACTCTCCAAAATTCTTGACATGCCATCCCCCTGAGGCTGGATAGCACCATCTGCTTCTCCTTGGCTTTGTCCTGTGCACCCAGTTCTCCCATCACGTTTCTCAGCTCAGGACTCGGGGCTGCTCACTCAGTCTGTGCCTTTCCCCCCTTGAATTCCTCTACTCGCTCTCCCAGTTGCAATACAGCCATGTCAGACTTTTTGACCTCCCAGGTGAAGTTTTGTCCCTTTCCAGGTTTCCCCCATCACTGTTCTGCCAGTGAGGTGCTCTCATCCCCTTTGTTCTCATATTCTGCCCCACAGCACCTTGGTGCATCTCATTCCTTTGAGCTGATTTTGCCTGTGGTATATGAGTGCGGGCTGGACCTTCTTTCCCTTCCTGGGTCTCCTCAAGACCCATCTCTGCTGTGACACGTAGAGGAAGCCAGTCATTTGGTGCTGGTTACATGTTTACATGTAACAAGGAGGAGAACGTCTCCACAACAGTGTGTACATGTGCAAACGTGTGACTATATTCCGTATCTTCACAACCTTTCTCATTCACCTTTATAGATTACCAACTCTTCTGGTCAGGGGGATGAATTTTAACACATGCTTGTCCTGTGTAGCCATGATCACAACTTTGCCTGTCAGAGCAGCATGTCCTCATCTTTGAAGCCCTAGGTGGTGTAAATCACCCCCCCAGAATGGTTCTGCCACAGCCTCCCAACAGGAGTCAGGGGAAAAAGCAGTCTCATGCTGTTTGCAACTCTAGCGTTTGTGGATCTGTTTGCCAAAGAACCCAGAATTGCCTGACAGGTCAGGTGTCCCAAGCTCCTGACTTTACCATGACATCTCAGTCCTGTTCACTCACACGAACCATCAACAAGGCAAGAACTGCAGCTCTGTACATGTCCCTAGGTTGAGAGAACAACCATCCGTACGTTGCTGCGTAAGCCTTTCAGGATGCAGGACACCGATCATTGGTTGCAAGGTTACAGCATTTTTCCTTCTCCAATACATCCACATTTGACAAGTCAAATCCCTGCCTTGTCAGGGAACAAGCGAGTACTTTTCTAGCCGCTGTTCAGTATTCCCTTTCTTTCTTTAGTAGGAGCACTGCCCATTGCATTTACTGCTGCCAGTTTAGGAGGCCGTCACATAGATTGTTCTGCATCGATGGCAACAGCAACTCCTTTCATATCACAGTGGCAGGCAGCAAAACTCTGCTAATCTCGCCGTCGATCTAGTTGCCTGGGAGCTGCTGGAAAGGAGCAGCTGGGTCAGCCAGCAAAGAGCCACCGAACTACTGTTCCTCAAATTTTGATTCCAAAGCTCCTGTGATGCCCTGATGACAACTGTCAGTTTTCACACCTCTGGAGTTAGCCTGGCCACATCAGGGACATCGAAACAGTTCATGCCCTACTTGAGGAAACTCAATTGAGGTACCTACCTTGCTATACCTCGCCCTATTTTGTAAAGCAAGAGAGTTCAGGGCCCTCTTGGTAGAATCTAATCAGGCAGTGGTGGAAATTTGCTCCCTGTCTGGTGCATCTGTAAGGCTTAGCCTGACATGCAGAGACTGATCTCAGATCAGCCCAGTTGGATGCTGCTTATCTTAGGTCTTGTCCAACTTGAAAGACTTAGCTCTTGACTCCAGGCAGCAGAGCTGTTTACTGCTATCTGAAGCAGATGGAGGGGAGAATACAAAACAAGCAGTGGGGTATCTTTGTCTTCCACATTCCTCAGTGTAATGTGTGGGAGAGGAAATTTACTCCTGGAAGCAAATTAAAAGCAGAGGAAGTGTCTGGGACTTGAAAATTTATGTCAGACCTTTAGTGCTTCCTTTGGCTATTCCTGGTCTGATGTGTCTAAGAAACGTCTGCCTCTGGTGTGCTGCGCTATCCCTATAGTCACCATCTAATCCACAAATCCTGATACGAAAAGCATCTTTATGATATAAAGAACCATCTTTCAGCCAACTGTAGGGAAGAATCTATGAGAATTCACATTCCTCTGCTCCACTCATGCTCCCAGTGAGGAAGAGGCAGAAAGATTTATGTTTTGTCCGTTCTTTCAGGGAATAAACAGGCCCCGTGGAATGGCTGCAGCCTCTCCTGAGCAGGAGCTGCCCGGGGACGTCATCATCCCCCCCAGCTGATCTCACAGAAGCAGAACAATGAGGGAAGGAGTCTGTTACAATGCTCTGGAAAACCATCATAAGTCAATCCTAGCCATTGCTCTGCAAAGGCACCTTTTTTCTTGTCTAGTGCTTCCAAAAGAATCAAATCAGAATCTCCACCCCGTGCCTGTAGCAATGATTGTCCCATCAAACAGTGTGGTGCAAAGTTAAGCCTCGACTCCTTTAGTCACCATATTTTTTTAATACTCGCATAATTCAAATCCTAGATTACCATCCTCTTAAATACTTTGCAGTGGTTCATTGATTAAGACACGGTAGTGTGTTCAAGTTGCAAGGAAACCAGAGAAGCATAAGATCCTTGCCTATATTGGAAATACAAAGAAAATGTATTAATTTTCTTTTATACATTCTCTGACTACTGTGATGGAGCTCAAACTGAGGCAGCTCAGGAGCTTTGCTTATGGGGGCGAGGGGGTAAATTAAATTAATAGATTAATACAAAATAATTTTTAAAACCCAGGGCTGATTAACTTGGAGTACAGTGCCAGAAGGCATCATGGAGTTAAAGAACCTAATAAGGTTAGAAAAGAAGGCTTAGACACGTAACTAATCAGAACATTCACTGCTGTATTAGATAGGATAAAAACTGTAAAGCAAATATTACATTTTCATGCTTGAGAACCACTTCTGACTGGTTTGGATTTATGAATAAACTTCTCTGAGATTTTCATTTCCATGTCCACGGCCATGTCACGTAGATGACTCAGTCATCCTGTGATCAGCTAGCATATTCACATCCTTTTCCTCTTTGGTTGTTTCCAGCTCATGAGCTCACAAATTCTACCAGAAATTCCTATTAGTCCCAAAGAGCACGGTCTTAAATTTTGTATTACCAGCTTCCATTCCAAATAAATTTACTGCTCTCCACTAGGTCTTGTAGTTCTTTTTATGTGACATTGTCAATCCTCATCCCTTTTGACAGCACCTTCCAACTTCACACTGTCGGTAGGGCACTCCTACTCTTACATCAGTGGCATTAACAAAAACACTGAACAAGCTCAATTTGGAGATTAATTCCTGAAGTATTCTACTGGGGATCTCTACTTACAGACCAATATGCTTGCAACAGAACCCATTTCAGCTTCTTTAGACACAAAATAATTCTTAAACTATATCTTCACCTTCCCTAGCTTAACCGAAAAGGCACAGTCAAGACAGAGGATTGTGTTATTGGCCTGATTCAGTACAGTGATTCCGCTGTTCCTGAACAACCTCTCTACTTGGGGTGGAAGTTACCCTCCACATGCTCCAAATCAGACACACACTCCTACCTCATTTCTCCACTGCTGGCATCGCATCATACAGATGTGGTTTATGAAGGGTCTGGGAATGCTGAAGCACTTTGCCACAGCTTACGTTAAAGAGAAAACATTAGAGGGCTGGTTTATATGCTCCTGCACAGTTCAAACCCTGACTTTTTCAAGCAAATAATATACTGAATCGTCCCTCTGGTCTTTAGCTTATTTGTTTTCAGCCTGATTTCCAAAGGAAATGAGTCATAAGCAAGTATGTTTCTGTGGTCTGCCTGTCAGTCCCCTCTCAATACCTTTCAAACCTGTTGACCAGCTAGATTCCATGGAGGGACAGATGTCTCAATGGTACTAAGCTTATGCAGTATAAATGGAGAGCAGGGAAGAGGCAAGGACGCTAGAGGCCCAACTACATGAGAAGGTGATGCTTAAGCGCACTTTATGTCATCTATCAAAGCTCAGCCAGGTGACACAGCCTGACACAGCCAGGGTTAGTTGGCTCTGTTGCTGACAAACCACTCTTCTGTGTAAGTTTTAGTGCATTTTTAAGGAAAATAAGGTTTTGAGAGCTTTGATTTACACCCCTCTCTCTTCAGTTAGTTAGAAAACAGTTGACTTGGGCATCCTCTGCCTCTTTGATTCTGTCAGTTGTTCTCTCCATCCCTCCCACAGAGACCATAAAGGTTTCCCTCTGTTTCAAAACATCATTAAAAGGGAAAGGCTTTGGGCTACACTGGACCTGGATAGGACACGTGAATGGGTTATTATTTTAATGAGGGAAATGTTCCTCCCCATTTGACCTCTCCATCTTGCCAGATGAATCTTTTCAGCTAGGGAGAGTTCAAGGAAAAACCAAAAGCATTTCAGTCCCTATCAACTATGGCATGAACACAGAAGGAGGTGCCTTCAGAGACAGCCTGCTCTCCACCCCTCAGCAGGCTCTGCAGTGGTCAGCTCTTCCATGTGTCCTGGGAGGTGAACTGTGAGCCACCACAGGGCACAGCACACAGATGTTCCACAGCAATGTCATCCTGCCCTCTTTGTGGTACAGGATAAAGCGCTAACTTTCATCCCAAATTGAACGTGCTGCAGTAAGCCAGGCTTGAGGCAATCATGGCATGCACAACTGTCAGGGACTTCATTTGAGAGCCTTCAAGCTGTTCCAGCTGCATTTCACAGTTCTGCTGTCAGCTGTTTGAACCGCTATGAGCAAAGGATGCTTTACCCTTCAGTGGAGAAGGCAGCTTGAGATCCATCACTTCCTCCAAAGCATTTCCCTGCTTATAGAAATCTTCTCCTTGTCTCAGATAGGTTTAAAAAAAATAAAATAAAATAAAAAAATCTTTCCATCAAGACCTTAATTTTGCTGTGTAATATGCTCTGGTAACAATCATAAAATATTTGATAGCACTTGTTAGAGTTGGACTGATGTTGAACTCAGGCTCTTACCAGACGGTTGTCACCATCTGATGTTGCTGATCAGTACAATTCTGTGTCCTTTTTCCTTGTGACAATGACTCAAGAGACCATATTCTTCCAATGGGTGTCAATAGCAACAGAAGGCCAGAGGAGGAAAGGGTACGATGTAGAGAAGGTGCCACAGTGTGAGAGTAAAGCAGCACAAGGTGAACAAAAGCAAACAGCAAGAAAGGGGCGGTGGAATAAATAGCAACTGCAACAGTAGATCTGAAGGCCAAACATATCTAAAGTCATATTGACTGGACTAGATGAATACTGATTTTAAAAGGTAAAGACAAGTCAAAAGTTAGTAGATAAATATAAAGTCAGAGAGGAGGAAACCTCCAGGGGATTTAACCTGGCAGATCAACAATAACGGTCTTGGCAAAAACAAACAGAAGGGACTTCCATCTCTTCTAACGTGGCTGCAGGAGGAACTAGTATGTATGGATATTATAGAATCAAAATGATCTAGTGGTTAAAAGTTGACTGAAGCACATGCTCTACCAGTGCTTTGCTAGGACTTTGCTCCTACGTCTCCTGGCTGGGAAAATCAAAGGCATGGAGATTAGAAGATGCAATAGGAAGATCATCTCCACCTTAAGCTCTTTATTTTGGTAGAATAAAGATTTGCTGGTTCACAGCTGGGGGCAGATTTTGGCTTCAGAAAACAATTCTTGTTTGCTCAACACCTAGGTTTTAACTACTTCTTTAATATCACTATAGCTAAGAATTTTCAGTAACCATCTGGTTTTGATTTGAGGGACCAGTAACTACAGGAACTGGTAGGTCGAAATACTCTTTCAAAACAGAACCTATGAGGATCAGATGAAAAGTTTGCTGAAATTCCTTGTTTCTCAAAGCTTTGTCCCTTTGAAGGAAAACTGCAGTATTATATCACTGGATTTGTGACCAAAAAAGCGTAAATCACCACAAATTTGCCTTAAAGTAGCTTAAGAATCATTTAGAAATAATGAACACTTAGAAAGAACTGCGCTCTTGAAAATTGGGAAATTCTCAAATATGGGAACATAAACACACAGCAAAGGGAGAAATCATTCATGCCTGCTCTGACTTAAGTGCTTACATATTCACGTCTGGCTAGGATGTTGCTCTGACATCCTCCAGCAGGACCTTCTGCTAGGAAATAGCACTAAATGGCAGCTGTCAAGGAGACCTGAGGACCGTTCACGCTGCGAGTGTTACAGCACAATCAATAACGGGACTGCAGTGCTGAACAGCAATTCAAGAGTCTTCTCTCCATACCCATGTGTGGTAGAAGGGTAGAGCTAAGACATATCCCAGGTAACGTTTGCTTAAGCTGTCCTTGAACACTTCCAAAGCTAGGGGCCTTCGCATCTTCCCCAAGCAGTCTCTTTCATTGCTTCGCTCCCTTCACTGCTAAAAGTTCTTACTAGCAAGAATCTTCCCCGCTGAAATGTAAACAACTTCTTACTTCCGGAGTACAAGATGACAGATTGTGTTCTGGTTAAACCCTTCTTTGCATGACAGGGTGGGTTTTTTTCTTTTTACGTATATGAACATTGTTAGCCTATCTTCCCCCACTGGTCTTCTTGATGGTTTAAATTCTGTCTTCTCTGGACCACTTGTTATCATCAGGGTCCTCCTTTGGATTCTATCCATGTTTTCTTTCAAGACTGGCATCCAAAAGGAGACACAGTACTCTCACACCTTGCAAACTGCTTCTTTTCATCCATGCTGCTGTGCATTTTTCTTCATGAACTGTCTCCCCTTGTTGACTTTAGCTGGTGATCCACTTGACTCCTCAGATCCTTTTCAGCAGAATTGCTCTCCAACCAACTGTTCCCCTGCTGTACTTACACAGTGGGTTTTTTTCCCTGCCAAATTGCAGGACCCTTCACTTGCTCCTGTCAAACTGCATCCTATTTTTATCTGGACGCCACCAGTTTGTGGGGATCCTTTGGAATTCTACCCATATTTCCCAACATACACCAGCTCCTCACGTCTTGGTGTTCTCTGCAAATTGACAAGGCAGTCTGCAGTCTGTCATTTAGGTCTTTATTGACAAGACCAAATACCACGGGGCCTAGGACAGATCAGTGCAGAATCCTACTTAATATTGTATTTCACTTTGTTAACAGAGTTAAGTCTATTCATTTAGACTGTTCTCCTTTAATTTGCTTAAGAAAATGTCACTAGAATTTGTCATTTGAGGAGTGTAAAAGCCAAGATATGTAACATCTACTGTTTCTCCTTTATCTTCAAGATTGATCACCCTATCGCAGACTGAAGTTACACTGATTTGTTCTGACAGCTCACATTAGCTGTTGCTTATCTCCTTGTTACCAGCCCTGGGCACTCCAAAGGATGGCAGTAGGCAGAGTCCTAGGGTGGGCTGCCAGCCACAAAAACCTTGACACACAGGCTCAGAAGCTCCTTTGAGAACTGCTAGATGCTTCATAAGGTGGATGATGGTGGAAGCTGGGGAACTGGCGTTGTTTAGCCTGGAGAAGAGGAGGCTGAAGAGAGACCTTATTGGTCTCTACAACTACCTCAAAGGAGGTTGTGAGGTGGATGTTGGTCTCTCCTCCCAAGTAACTAGTGAAAGGACAAGAGGAAATGTTGCATTAGGGGAGGTTTAGATTAGATATTAGGAAAAATTAGGAGAAATTAGGAAAAATTTCTTCACCGAAGGAGTGGTCAGGCATTGGAACAGGCTGCCCAGAGAGGTGGTGGAGTCACCATCCCTGGAGGTGTTCAAAAACTGTGTAGATGTAGCACTTCAGGACATGGTCTAGTAGACATGGTGGTGTTGGGTCGACAGTTGAACTTGATGATCTTAGAGGTCTTTTCCAACCTTAAAGATTCTATGATTCTATAAGCATCAGCGTACTTCAGTCACTACGACTGTTTCTCTCTCTCCTAGAAAAGCTAATTGGAACTGTGAAGTCAGGCTCTTTCTCCTGAAAGAGGTATGAAGGACACAAGAGCAGCAGAGAACTGAAGGAGAGCATGCTATGTTTTGGAGGAAGGCATGGCAAGAAGGCAGGATGGGAAGAAGGGGAAGGCAGCTTGGAAGAAGTGGCTCTCTTTGGGCTCTCCAAACATTTGTGGATCCACACCTCATTTAGCATTAATCCCTCCCTACAGAGAGAGACAACCTGCCATACAGTTTGGATTTTAATTTTCCACACATTTCCCCGCAAGCAGAAACATACGGGCATATTTAGGCCTTTTTGGTACCTGGAGAGGAATAAATGAGAGCCACTGGCTGGAAAGTTGTACTGTCATTGTGATATTCCCTTTTCATCCCATTAAGGTTGTCCGGGAACTAGGAGTCAGCTGATCAGATTATTGCCAGACATTATCAAGCTGTCTATAATTAGCTTTTTATTGGTGAGAAGCCAGAAAATCCTCTTTGTTTGCAAGCTTGGACTATAGAGAAAGAAGAGAAATATTGCATGGAAGAGATTGTTTGGAAACTGCAGATCCTAATTAGTGTCTCAGCCTAGTAGTGAAACTGCATGTGGCACTTCTCTGGGGGAAGAAAAAAAAAAATGCTTTAAACATCCTCTTTTGAGGATATGGATGCTTTACCACCTCTGCTCTTTTCCCTTGGTGTAGACTTCTTACATTCCCGCATGTTATACATCTCCTTTCAGTGCCAGTCAGGATTGAAGATTTAGCACGGATTAAAACATAGGTTAGAAATGGGGCTGTGCCATCCACATGTAACCTGTGCAGTCGGCACACTCAGGATCGACAACTTCAGAGAAGTTTGGATAAGCATTCCAGCAGTCCAGATCATCTTATGTTGTACATTACAATTACAGTAGTTTAACTCCAAGGTGACTTTCAATCTAAGATAACACTTTATATTTTCAGTATCATCTTATGAAACACATTTTACCTGATTTATTTTAGAAGTTAATTATAATTTAAATTACTAACACATGGCTGAAATTTTCAATGTCATGTAGTAATTGTATCCCTTTTAATTCCTCCAGTGGACACTGTAAGCTCCATGTGCTTGTTGTAAACACCATTTACACAGTCTGCAGCACACAGATATTAATGATGCATCCATTAGTGGCATGCTTAGAAGATTGCTGTCTATTCCAAGACAAACATTTTTCCTTTTTTTTTTTTTTTTCTCCTCTGTTATATCCCAAGAATTTTTCTTCCCAAATACTTAAATCAAAACAGAAATCACTATCATGTTTCTCTTTTCTGAGGAAGAGCATCACCATGAAGGATGCGAAGCCTTCTGAAGGCTCATACAGAAGTATGAGACTCTCCTAGTCAGCCCTGTTATTTCGAGTCTTAAAGAGCTAGGAGAACAAAGCCTCTTCAATGATATATAAAGGTCTTAATCAAATGTCTGAATAAAACCTTGAAGCACTTATGTCAAAGCATCGATCATATGTTTTCCAAAATAGAACCAGAGCAAGAATATACACCATCTTCCTGCAATTTAAACAGAATTCAAGTAAGCTGCTGGCTGCTATACTTAGGGCAAGATCATATCAGAAAGCAAAGTATTTTGCAGAGTTTAATTGTGGTTATTTCTAGGAATGACACTGTCAGTTTGTGAAAAGCACATTGAGTTCGCAGTGGTTGGAGTATCTAGCACTTGCTAAGGAGTAATAATCCACATAGTCTGTTAAACTCCAGTGGTAGAGTCAAGAATAAATACAGCAAAGAGGGAATATCCACTTCAGGTTTAAGCACTAACAGACTTAGCTACTTCTCTCTGCTTTGCAACCAAACAAATCAATATGGGGTGGCTTTTTTCGGTCTAAGAAGTGGAAAACAAAGGTCATGTGTATTCAGACCCTTTTGCATGGGTATACAAGAGTGGTTCAACCACCTGACTTACTACTAGCTCTTGCATAGGACACCTGCTCCAGTCTCCAGGGAACATTTGCAAGGGCTAGCTTTCAGCATTGCAGGTTAGTAACCCTCGCTGAGTACGCTCAGCAGAGAAAAAGGTGATTCAGAGCAGAAATGTGATTGTGGTTAAGTCATCTGCTAGAGGAGTTGCTCTCTCATACACACCTAGGGAGGCGAGCTTCCTCTGCTTGGATTTCACTGCTGAAAATGCTCCTCTTGGTCCTCAGGCTAGCTGCACTGTGTCTCTATGTCCTTAGCACCTTGTCGCAAACTCTTTAACTCCACTTGTCCCTCCAGACTTTACCTCCTCAATAGACCTCAACTCCCCACTCGTACACCCCTTTCACCACCCCAGCAGTTCTGTGCCTCTGTCCCCACGTGTGTTTCCACCTCGCTCTCCTCCTCTTGCAAAAGCATCTGTCTCGCTGTCTTTCTGTCATAAGATAACCCCTTTCACCTTGATTTCCACTTTCTGCTTTTCTTTCTTCCTGTGACCAGTGAGCCAATGAGAGAATTTTTTTGCTCTTTAAGTTTATAAATCCCTGTTTTTCCCTAGACTGGATTGTGCCCAGGGTAGACTGAGTATTCAATGGCTTTGGGTACCAAATTCTAATGCACCTCTATGGAGCACTATATGCAGTACTCTAGTGGTTTTATTTTCAGAAGGTTATCAGTTGGCCAGCTATAGATTACCCTGGGGATAACAGAAGGCACCTGCTTGACACAAATGATATCTGCCAGATTTCAGTTTGCAAAGCCAAACGATGAGAGGGCATGAGGCAAATCTAAAGAGACAGTCACCAGAAATCTTTAACAAGGGAAAAATAAGATATGGCTCCCTAGCCTGTTTTTCAAAAGTACCTGAACAGTCTTGGGCTGACATTTTCCAAAAGCAGACATCAAAGGCAGACATTGCACTTGGAAAATTTTAGTCCAAAAACTTAAAAGACCAACAAATTTATAAGCAGCTGACTGTCCTACAGTGGAAGGCACAAGGCAATCTTAAAAATAGGCAGCACTACCAGCTTCCCTGGGTGATAGCGAACTGCAAACAAGACAGGAGTTTGTGAAACATGAACTTGCAACCAAAGATATTCCTGTAGGGCAAGGGCATTTTCATCTCCCAGAACAAGAGCAAATGGAATTCCTGTTATGACTAACACAACTGCTGAGCCCAAGGAACATGCCACGGGGTAGGGATATGCTAACGCTGTTTGCACAGTAATTTGGCTCGCTCTCCTAGGTGTTCTGTAACACGGATAGGTCTTGAGCCTGGCCTACAGCGGGAGTTTAGCCACGGGTATAAACTGTGTCTGGAGGATCGTTCTGGCATGCAGATTTAACCTTTGGTGAAAACTGCCAGGTAGGCAAGGCCGTTGATATTATTGTTCAAAATCTCTATGTTAAAACCCGTACATCCTACTTCCAGGCTTAGGTCTTAGCTCGTCCAAAATTAGAAGCCAAAATTGCGGGCCAGACTGAGCCATTTGCATAACCTGCAGAGGTGTTCACACAGAAGAGGTTTCTCTGGTAAGATCCTAAGTGAGAGCACTTTCAGTTAAACTTCATTTTGAGGGCTCAGCAAACAACTATAGAAATGGGGAAAGCTGAAAAATACGGGGTTTTTAGTAAGACACTCCAAGCAGTTCTTTATGCAGGCTATTGAAGAGAAGATGGAGTGACTTGATCAGTCTCAGAGCCCCAACGCAACAGGCAAACACAAGCTTTTCAGGGTAACAAAGGTGTGGCTACTAATTGCAACAGTGGCTAGTAATTGCAGCTAAACAAAATATCGGTATAGAAACGTAGTGATGTCTCTTAAACAATGAAAGTAATGAACCTTTGGGAGAAAAGGACTGCACGGATCCTTTCTCACTGGCACCTGTCAAGCCTAGGTAGCTTCCTGAAAGACACTCTGGAATTCAAAATTAATTCAGGGTGCAATAGAGTAGAAACCAAAACCCTCAACTGCCAGGATTTTAGTTACAACTTCCCACCATTGCTAACTACAGCTACTGGTAAAGGTTAAAGGTTTAGATGTATTTTGGCTCTACAGGTGCTTTAATCTTTGGTTTGCGTAACCTTGTGCTGAGCAGGGTCACACAAATCAGCTCTCACGGGACAGTTATCCAGATCTGTACTGCACCTCCTAAATTGTTCCAACTCGTCGAACTGGCTGGCATAGATTTGAGTCCACAAATTAAAACTTAGAAATCTAGGCTTAACATTCCTCTTAGGACGAAAACCAGCCAAACTTCCTATTTCCTTACTTAAATATCAACAGTCAGGAAGCGTGATGGACAGGGCCCCTCTATTGGAGCTGATAGCATTAACTGTCTCCCCCTCCCCACAGCATATTTCACCCAGTAGTTTCAAAACAGCTTATTTTACAGCAGATAGGGACTCTTCATCACCGTGTGGCATACAAGGTTTTAAAAATTAGGAGTTACTTCTTGCTTAAGCTGACACAATAAATCAGCTGCCAAATTGAGAATGATAACCAAGTGTGATGGGTAACCATCACAGGCTGCGGGGAAGCAGGACACCCTACGTTCTGAGCTGGAGAGATGTAGCCAGTGGATGTGTGGATTACAATGACAACGAGACCTGCAGGGAATAGGTGACTACTAGGGATGGTGTTGTGCGGGATCAAGCCCATTGGGTTTCAAAAAACAGGAGGAGGAGCTGGATAAACCTCTGTTTGGTGTCTTTGACTGAGCTCTGCTCCTCATAAGGATTCACCAGGGGCCTATTATGAACCGAGAAGGAGGGTGATGAGGTGTTTGATGTGGTAAACAAACACTCCCAGAGATGCACATGTGTGTTTAGGAAAGCAACATGTTTTCAAAACAATCCTCCCCTGACCGAATTAGGTAGGAAGTACAAGGATTCCATGCCTCTTCCATTTCTGATAGCTGAATTGCTAACAACCTCAGTATTTGCATTGAGTCGCAGTCCATTAAGATAATCTCAGTCCGCCAAGAACAGAAAGCACGCACCTCTAAATATTTATAAGGGAGATACTCCCTCCAGGTGCATTTCCATCAGCCACTTCCAACGCTGGCTCTCCAAATGGCCAACCTCTTCCAGCAGAACTGTTTCCTGCACATCCATCTGCTCGCTGTGTTCGGATAAACACCCGCCTCTCCTGCTAGCCACGTGGTACCGACTTCTCTCTGCCTTGTGCGCTCTTAGCGGGGACGGCCCGCAGAATCTTTACGGTCAGGGTGAGTCACAGAAGGAACCCAGCTGGATATCTGGAAGCCCATTTTGGGTTAATGAATTAGCAGGATGTGGGAGACTTTTCTTTGACACCAATCCATGAAGCAAGTCCGCTATGGAATTACTGAGTTAATCTACATGAATAGACTGCCTGTCATTTTTCAGAGGAATTTCTGTGACTCCAACTGGAAATACAAAGTAGTAAATGAACAGAGAGATTGAACCCCAGCCCTGGTTGCTCTGAAAGGCAGTTTCAGAGAACGTGAAAGGCTGGATCAGATTGGCAGCGTGCAGAAAGCTACTGCCACTGCCGTACATGCTACTGGTCAGCAGATAAACAAAGCAATCCTGTTTCCAGGGCTGTGAAACCAGCAATAAATTTACTTTTTAATAGCTTTGAAAAATAAAGGAAAACAAGGCACAGTCATTTCAAGCTCCATTAGAAAGAGAGTGAGAAAAATCAATGTTTGACAAATAGGAAGGGACAAATTCTGGATAAGGAAATGCTGCTAAGCTTTTAGAAACACACGTGCTTTTTAACTGGCAATCAAACAGTGAGCAATCAGATGCCTTTGAAATACCTATGCACGTTAATGGCAAGAGCTGCTGAAATATATTGAGAGTCCATCATTAAAGCAAATGAGACAAAACTCTCATTAGTAATTTCTGTGTCACTCAACTAAACACACCAACAGCGGAGCTAGTTCTGCAGTCCTTGCTCAACACGTCTGTACTACCAGTTCTCTGCTGGTAAAAGCCTGTTTAGGATCATTTCCGGTTATCTCTAAGATTGAAACATGGACTTGAGCTGGGAATCTGTTCTGTCCGTGTTAACTGATCACAGACTCGGACTAATTTAGGTTGGAAGGAGTCTCTGGAGGTCACCTAGCCAACCTCCTCCTCATGAAATGTAAAGTGAGCTGCAGAGAGGGTGCGGGGCTTCCTTTAGGGGTGCAGGGGAAGGGAATCTCGAACTGTATCGTATTCCTGACCCAGCATCATATCCTCTCAGCTGCAGGCTGCAGTTACCATGCAAAAAATGAAGTCTGGCTGCTCATTGGTGACACCTGAACTGTGACGACTTGGATTTCTAGGAGCAGTGAGTCTCCTCCTTGCCAGAGACACACTGAGTAACACCACCTGCCATGGGAAATTTCTCCCCATGCCCTGGCACTTGACATTGCCAGCCTCTGAACCGATCCTTGCAGCAGCATCCTGCTTGCCTTCCCCAAATTGTGTCATTCCCAACGTTGCCTTGGGTTGCAGCACCAGGCGGCCTTGTGGACAGCACAGCTTCCTTCGTTTCCCCAAAGACTGTGACTGCACCATGTCCTATTCTTGTCAGTGTCCCTCAAACCATTCTTAACGCCCAATACACCTAAGGAAGTTTAGCCCACCAGAGTAAGCACTGCAGTAAGCCACGAACAGAGCTGTAAAGCTGTCTCAAGGATCTCCCCCTTTCCTCTTTATTTTACTCCTAGGTGTGGGAAACTCACCGTGGGGATTTTTCTTCAGCTCCTTGACATCTACGCAACAATTGCCCTTCAGCACAGCGTCCTCAGCATGCTGTTTCGTCGCTGTGTTTACCTTTTCCTTTAGCAATCCAGCAGAACTGACCTCTTGGGATGAACTTGTGTTGCAACACTTTGCAGAAAGCACGCAGCCCAGCACATTTGTTCCCAGGGCCGCAGCTCCAGGTGTCACTGGTTTGCTAGCAGCACATTCCCTCGTTGCTTCCCATAGCAAAACTCCATACAGGACCTCCTAGATAAAAGGCAATTACATATTAGTTGTAAATCTGACAGCCTTGGATTAAGCCAAATACAAAATTTGATCCGATTTAGTGCCTTTTCTCCTTGTTAGATGACTGTTTGACTGCCTTTTTGTACTTCCCTGAGCTCCAGCCCTCAGTCTGAGCAGTTACTTTACTACAAACGAAGCCGGTCGCTGCCACGAGACTGTGCGGCGTTCCCGCTCTGCAGAGGGATGTTCACATTCTTGCTGTTCCCGTTGTCCCTCATCCCGTCCCTCCATCATCCCCCCCGCCCCTCCCTGGGAGCAAACACAGACCCTTCACTTTGCAATGCTAAAAATAGAAGCAGTTGGTATTTAAATTGCAAACAATCAGGTTTGGCAAACAATCCCTGTGACTGCACCCTTTCTGAATCACCGGTCTGAGTCATTTCCCTCACCTAAGCTGCTCTCTTCCTCCATGCAGATTGCAGGAGCAGGGAGAAATACAGCACTAATGTTCTCCTGTCTGTCTGTCTGCCCGCCATTCCCATCCCCTGCAGCCTGCCTGCTCCAGGCCGAGCTGGTGAATTACGAGCGAGTCAAGGAGTACTGCCTCAAAGTGCTTCAGAAAGAAGGCGAGAACTTCAAGGCGCTCTATCGATCGGGAGTGGCGTTTTACCACCTGGGTGACTTCAACAAGGCCCTCTACTACCTGAAAGAGGCAAGATCCCGCCAGCCGACAGGTATGGAGGGGAGCGGGGATGTGGCTTTGCATTGGGCACGTCTGCATTTCTTTTCACGAGACTTTGTCCCGGACTTGGTTCCCACAGGGATGAGCATGACTCACTGTGCCCTTAGCTGCACTCCCCTTCACGTGCTCTCCCGTAGTGCAGCAAGGTTGCAGTACCCAAAGATGAACCGCTGCCGAGGCTGCAGCACAACCTGGAGGACGAGAGTATTGCTGGAATGGCATCTGTGCGGAGGGGATCCTGCCTCTCTTTCCCTCCCTAGTTTATTTTTGAAGAAAAAAGCAGGATGGGGAAGAGCATAGCCTGACCATTACATTTTCTGACTCTGAGAACAAGCTTTTTCCACTTGGCAAAGTCAAGGCACTGTTTGTAATCCCCATGCCTTCCACCATCTCAGAAAAGGGTCAGTATTTTAATTTGATCAGAGACAGACATTCACTCACAAAACATTCCTCAAGGATGCTTCACCTTTTGCCATGAAATCAGCCAAGTATCTGTCATCCATGTGTCAAGACCCAACAATTCATTTTGGGACAGCAAAGAAATTATATATTCAAACAACTTGGCCTTGCCAGAGCAACCACCCTTACATTAACCTACCCAACATCAGGAGGCAGGTAGAAGGCCATAATACGGAGGTGGTGCTTTTATTTGTCAAAGAACCGCCTAATAGAGAGATAAACCCACACTATTGTTTAAACCATTTCTGTTAAAAGAAAGGAATTTTGTGATAGGCAAAGAAAAATTAAAGAATCACGAGAAAGCCAAAGGGAAGCCCTGTGCAAAGAAAACCCCACAGAGCAGCTCTTCCACCTGAACCCGAGAGGGAAGAGCGAGAACTAGGCACGAAACAGGAGTGGAGCTGATGTTCATTGAACTAGAGGAGGCAAGGGAGGCCGAGCTGGCTGTGCTCAGGGTCTGCTTAGGGGTGTGCTGGGACCTCCTTCCTCTTCCACCTCCCGTAAGGGCGCCCGGTCCCATCTGCCGCGCTTGGCCATGGGCTCCGGGCAGTCTGACAGCACAGCTGGGCACCCCACACTCCCTGAGCAAATGTGCTTCAAAGCTCAGTTTCGCCTATTTTAGTTTACAGCGTGCCCTTCTGCTTTCAGCCCTTGCCAGAACCAGGAAATGGAGAAGCCTAGGCAAGAGCAAAAATAGTCAGTGGAAAATAAGAAGTTATCCTAACCTTGAGGTTCTGACTAGGCTCAGATGTGAAAAAATCCTTTTAGCTGAACCACTTTGCTTCTTTTTTTAAAAATATGTATTTTTGTG
>VXBL01003402.1:24234-110254 GCA_013400195.1 Aramus guarauna
CCCCCAGTGATACTATTTATTTGGTATCCTTCATTGCTTCTTGAAATAAATACTAATTTATTCGACAGCAACAGCTTCAAATACCACAGCTTGCTGCAAAAACATACTAGAAAGTGTCCCCAAAGGCCCTTAATGTATACAAAATCCAGTTCTGGCCTTCAGCTCTGCATCAGAAACTCTTCCTTGTTAATGTTAGACCATTCAAGGCCATTGTTCCACTATATTATTTATGATTATGGAAAACTTGAGGGGTATTCAGGGGGGAAAGCAGTGAATACCTACAATAAGAAAGGATGTGGCGGTTAAAACACAGCAGTAGGAAGCAGGTAACACTATTAAGAATTATTACACTACCTGGAGTAAGTCAGTGTCTCCATCTGCACAATGTGCTTGTTTTCCTTTCTCTGAGGTTGCACTAGGCTCACTGGTAAAAGCACTTGGTTATTATTACAGTCATGTTCTGTGTGTCTTTTTTCTTTTCTAATAAGGAATGTTTTTGGCAGAAATCACTGGCAGTTATTCTCTTTGGTGGGGGAGATTTTAAACGGCAAAGAGGAATTAGCTAGCAAAGGGGTTTACTGTTCTAAAGGGCTGTCGGCACAGCAAATCCCTCATGGCTATTTACTGTCTGTCAAGGGTGAAGGTTGGGTTTGGCCTGATATCTTATGCTATCTCCAAACAAAAGTCACAAAAGCAGATGGAAATAACACAAGATAATTGCATACCCCTCCTTACTAAGGGAGAGGGAAGCCGCTGTTGTGTTGTGCAGAGCATACAGACAGCCCTCCATGAGCTCTGTGTCCAGAGGCTGGCGCAGCATGGGCAGCCAAACACACACCTTAGCTTCAAGCCTTGCTCAACTCTTCCCCACCAGTGGGGGCACGTCGTTGAGGTAGGTACAGACTGGGATTGAGACCAGACCGTCAGCTGGCCTGGTAATATCAAACCCTCATGATTAGCCTCTGCTCTGAAAGCTCACATTCAGACACCACACAGACTACACGTACAAGCCGGATTCCCCACGCTGCGTGAAACGGGCTCACGGCTGAGGTCAGGACCTGCCTTCCTGAACCCCTGCAACTCAGAAGTCCTGGGAGAAGAACCCAGGTCACGATCTCTGCACAGCAGATAAACAACTGGGCTCTACAGAAATTACCTTTAAAATGGCAGGAGGTCACTCTGCACAAGGTGCTAAGAGCCAAGAGACCTGCTCCCATTGCAGCTTTGCCAGCATCTCTTCGTATGGGTCTGACCCCTCATCTGAGTTGTCCTCACCTGTTATTCCCACATCAGCAGAAGGGGATAACTTCTTCCTCCCTAAGACACCAGGCTTCTCTTCATTAACATTTACATTTATCTTGGAAATACTTCTGCAGGCAGAACGAGCCTGGTGCAACATTATGCGATGAAAAAGACCCAACAAAGACAAGGCTCTGCTTCTTCTGTAAACAGAGTGCTGCTCTCATTGTTTCTCTTTAGCAAAATACTGGTCCTCAAAGAGGAAGCAAAACAAGCCAAAACCTGCCAGGGAGATTTATAGCTCACAATGGGAGTATCTCCCGCCCTCTATCCCGCCCCCTTATTTTGCCCCTGGCTTCCCAGGCGTGTGGAGATCTCTCAGGTGAGTGAAGTTGTGCCATCAGCAGCTAGCTGCCTTACCTGCCAGCCGAGGGGAGCTGGCAACCTTCCATTGCACAATTCTGCACCGAACCCCCCTCGGCCAGGCGTGGAGTCCCTGCAGGCCCCGGCAGGTGTGATTTCCTAACACACCTTCGCAGTTGATCACTTATCGCCCGCACCGGGCAGGCATTCAAAGCGTGAACCTCATCAGCAGGGATGTGTACCCAGCCCATCACAGCCTCCGAGCGGAGATTGCAGTGAGGCGCAGCAGGATGCTGGCCGGGCTCTGAGCCCTGCCCTTGCACTGCTGGGGCTTAGCCACCTGCCTGCCACGTGCGCTGATTTTATTTGAGGCCTAAAATTCAGGGCTACCCCCTAAACTGAAGTTTTTCACTCGGGGAGGCTGTGCAACTGAACCCAAATCGGTTTTTAAAAAACTGCTTTAAAATTTGCTGGGCACCTGGTATGAAATGCTAATGTATGAGCAGCCCAGGATGCCGGTGCGCCTTGTTTAACACAAGCGACAGCAGAACTTCTGGGCTCATTAGGAATGCCCCAAATGGGCCAAGTAACTTAATGGCTGAATCCCACCCTCTGGACTGATTAGGATGATGCAGTTGAACCTGCAGAAGGCTCGGTAGGGAGACCCACCTCACCAGAGACAGCTTGAGAAGTCACAACAGCGTTGCCACAGCCCGCTGCCGGCCATGGCGCGTTTGTGGAGTGCTCTGTGTGAAGGGAAACCGATCCCTCTCCCGCTGTTTCAGCTCTGGCTGAGGGCACAACAGAGATGTCCCCTTCTCGTCTTTAAAGGAAACTTTGCACCCACAACTGCTTTGGTGGGTGCAATACCCACAGTTGCTAGTGTGGGACGTGCTACCAGTAATTTGTTCATCTCTTTGCAAACTCGAGCGCTTCTCATTTCCCTAGCTGGTGTGGGGCACATTGCTGTTTGGACAAAATTGTCCTCTGACTGCTGTGACTGCAGTGCACTTCAGATTGGTTTCTGAGGATCTAATAACTTAAGTGGACTAATCTGGCCCTGGTTGACTATCTGAATAACGCTGTGAGGAAAGAACCATTTTTCAATGGTGAAAGCGGCTATTTGCTTGCTTTCTTCTGATGCCACATGGCTTTTGCCACTATGTGAGTGCCATGTGCGTGGGAAGTCACCCTCATGATAGTAGATCAACATGATTTGAGAAAGGATTGACCATGACTGCAGAATCATGGGGTCTGTCTGGAGACACATACTTGTTCAGATCAGCCTGTGCTTCAGGGTGAACAGGTTCCCTCGTTGCTGAGGCCAGAAAATAAAACAAAACTCCCATGTTCTGTGTGCTGTGTTGATGCACTGAAATACTGGAAGGAAAAAGAGGGCTCAGCTTACCACCTGCACAGTGCCGGGATCTCACAGCTCTCCACAGGGATGAATCAGTGGTTCTCTGCCCCTAGGAAATTCATTAGACAGGATGGACAAGGCAGTATGCAGCATACAACATAGGACAAAAATGCATCTAGAGTGTCATGGTGGAAGAACTTCCAAATATGAAATTTAAGGAAAACAAAGGTCCAAAGAGAATGTGAAGGATGCTCTTCCCAATTCAATTCATCATGGAAAAAATGTGAGGAGTGAAATAGGCTGTAAAAGGAATAGGAGGGCAAAAAGGCAGAGCATGACTGTACGCAAAATGCCTTTAGGGGCTTGCATGCAGGCATTGGGGGAAGGGAAGCCAACGGAGGTGCCGTTCCACAAGAACAGGCAAGGATGACCTGGATAGTTTCAGCTGTGCAAATTCAACTGTGCTGACCAAGAGTAATGAGAGAGAAGGTAAAAACTAGCTGAGACAAGATTGTGAGCCACAGGGATGGTGAACACAAATCAGACCAAAACCAAAGCAGCAGGGGTTGGGTTGGAGTCCCTTCCAAATGACGCAGGCAGCGCTGGAGCCATGTTGCTCACCAGGTGATGCACCAAGTATGAAGGTGCAGTGTGCCTGTCTTTCGTGGTGAGTTGTAACCGCCATACGTGTATGTGTGTGCTCTTTCCCTGCAGATACCAATGTCATACGATATATCCAGCTGACAGAGATGAAGCTCAGCAGATGTTCCCAGAGAGAGAAAGAAGCCTTGTGAAAATGAAGCCGCTTCAGCTGAAGTGCCCAAGGGGGAACATTTCCTTCCTAGAAGCCCATTTGGTGGATTTTCCTGTTTGCTCTGCCTCATCCTCATCTCCTCATCCATCCACTCTCCCTTGCTCTTCATTGAATTCCCAGTTTTGAAAAAAAAAAGAGACTTAGACACTGGCTATGGCTGCTTGCCAACCGTGGTAATACCCCTTCCCCGTGGCAGGAGAGCACAATGGCTACAGCCAGCCTTGTTCCAAGACAGTGTCACACATCTGGAGTAGGCAATGCTGGGGGACCTTTCTGGTCCCGAGCCGACTGCCTATTACCCTTAGGGAAGCAACCCCCAGAACAACGACTTCCTGACCAGGCAAGTTGGAGCCAAACAGTTTCTGCTCTGAGTGATCACTGGAGCTTGGAAGAGCTAAGAAACCAAGAGAGCCACTGGTCATTTCACAGGGGATAGCAAATGCCTTTTTACCATCAGTTCCCTCTGCCTGCTTCTCCAGTGTGTGTTATCAGTCTCCAGTGAGAGCTCACATGCTCCCAGTCTAATGCCAGTGAAAACTGTTTCTAAACATCCTTTTAATGAAAGCACAGAGCACCCTATGACCCCCCTGCAGAGCTGTCCCGGTGCCGGAGGAGAAGGCTGTGGGCTACCACAGAATGCTGAACGGACTGTGAAAGCATGGTGTACAGTGTGAGGGAAAAACTGTGAAATAATTCATTAAAGGCAAATAAAAATTATTAATAGGCAACAAGTCCGGGCATTGCTTTTCGAAGGGACCTCTAGGGTTCCCTGTGTCCACACAGGCAACATTGTCTAGTGGGGGGGGCAGCACCGGGTGGGGAGCAAGGAACGTCTCCCATCTTGTCTTGGCTCTGCCAATGCCTTGCTGTGTGATCTTGGGCAAGTCACTTAGCCTCTCTGTGCCTCAGTTTCCCCATCTGTACACTGGGGATAATAATACTTCCCTACCTCGCAGGGGTGTTGTGAGGATGTATTAGTTAATGTTTGTAAGTAACAGTACAGTGATGTACAGTGCTAAGTATTATTAGTACATTGGATTGAGGTCTTGATTCTCCCACCTTGTGTTGGTGCTTCCTGTGTCCTGTTTTTTCTTTTGTAGGAGAACATGGTGCTGTTAAGCAGGGCAGGACCAACAGCTTTGGAGCCTATTTCAGCACCCCATAGGGCCTCTGTAGACCTCCTCCAGCAGTCTGATCACTTCGAAGAGCTCAGGCTCCTTGGCTCAAGGGTCCTTTTCTGAAACTGCCAGTAATGGGATCACTAGGTGCCACAAACACACTTCCAGGGTGACTGCCCCATCAGTGGCCTACAGGGACCTGCTCCCAGTTGCAGGATGTACATGAGTGATCTCATCCCATGATGAAGTGGGTGTACCCAGAGATACTTCACTTGGCCCTCAGCTGAAATGTGGAAACTGAAACACAGAGAGCTGAACAGACAAAGTTCAGCCAAGTGCTGCATGCTTTGGTCCTAGTGGACATGGTGTCTGCAAGCGGTTAGCTATGGCATCCCACATTCCAGCTGTGGCGTCTCACCACATTTTTCTCTCACCAAAATTTGAAAGACTTGATAGAGAAACATCAAGAGAAAAGGCAATTCTCTATCATTGTCTCTGAAAAAAACTGAAGTTGTATTCTTTAGTTCAGGGACACATCTGGCCCGCGTTGGGGGTGGTGAAGAGACTGTCTTAAAGTGGCCTATAAGTCTGCGATAAGGCAGACTTATGTCAGCTGTGTGAAACTTCCATTACCTGTGATGGTGCCAGAAGGTCATGTTACTCAGGTGGGTGGTGGAAAGCAGCTGCTTCCCAAAACTGGGGACACTCTGTGCAGCTACTGTGAAGGAAAGGGCTGTGTCCTGGAGGCAGCACAGTCACCTTCTTCAGATGGCCCATGGTTCATACATCTGTGCCAGAAATAGCAAGCAGCTCTGCCAACCACTGTGCATCTCCAAGCAATAAATGAGGCTATAGCTGGTGCTAGGACAACGATTGAGTTAAAGACAAAGGGGACAAATGGGAGGGATTCTGTAAGTAGTGCTTGGGTGCATGTAAGGTGTACCTGGTACTGTATAAAACACAGAGCTGATAAGATTCCAGTTCTCAGGCACATGCAGTCCTCCATATCCTAAATACATCACAGCACGCAGCAAATTCAAATAGAAGTGACTGCCCTCTACTTCATATTGCTCACAACAGTTCGTCCCACAGCTGTGTGTGTCTCTTCACTAGGAGTGAAATGAGGATTCATCCTGCAGGCCATGCAGGAGGAGAGGACACCACCTACACAAACAGTTTCTGCCCCAGGAAAGCTCAGGCAAGCAGAGGCAGGCTTGTTACTCATGACCTTAATGTAAGAGAAAGGGCATTTTCCAGTCACTGGAGATGTAGGTCCGTGGACTGTCACTTTGGAAACAGTTTTAGCCCTCACAATGGCTTCCCTGACATACTGTCGCTGCATCGGCACCATGTGTACATTAGTATAAAAAGGGCACTGTGGACTCTGAAATACCTCAGTTCTCAGCCTGTTTCCCTCCAGGAGCGCTTCAAAGTGTTGGGGAAAATGGGCAGTTTGTGAATGTGCATATGAAAAAGACCTCAGAGAGCCTCCAGGTGCTACACAGCAACCTGCTTTCTGCAGAAGATGTTTTTTCTTACATAGCTTGACACTTAGGGTACCTGCAAGCAGTGCACACTCACACCAGGAGCTGGAAGAAGGAAGTCACCAAAGAGAAAACAGAGTCAGGGACTGTTTTCCCGGCTGTGTAGCATCTGTATGTTTCCACAGTGACACAGACCTTGAGTGAAACATGGACAAAACTCCAGGTGGGGGCCCTCCACATGTCAAGGTGAGAGACAGCAGTGATGCCACCAAAGCCAGAGCTCTCCCCATACTAGCCAGCTCTGCCTTACAGGATCAAACATCTCAGTAGAGTTTGCAGTCTATTTGGAAAGATGTACAGACACATCAACACTTCTACTGCATGTGTCAGGGGAGTAGGGAAGAGCCTTTGAAACTTACTGAAAGGCTTTGTCTTCTGCAGAAAGAAAGAGAAGGTATATTTGACTTCCAGCACATCAAGGGGCTCCTCAGCTCTCGAGGAGGTCTAGAGGCCCTAAAAGACCATGGTCAAGTTTATTGCCTGGCCACTACTGAATTTAAGAATACACAAGGGACAAACTTGTGGTTTTGTCCAAGAACTCCCTTAACAGGAAACAGAAGAATGAAATAAGGATTGGCTGTAAAGGGGGGAACCTATTCTTAAGCCCCCGAGAAAGAGGTCTGTGTATACAACAAGATCCTCTGGAGTCCGTAGTTAAACACACCCTTTTCCGGCAAGTGGTCCTTGACAGCCAGATGTGGAGGTGTGGGCAGAGGCCACCCAATCCCACTGGAGTTACCCAACCATTGCTGTAGGGAGTTGGAGAGACAGGAAGGACACTCTGTTGGAGGTGATCATGTCCACTACGAGTTGATGGGTTTTTTTTAGGGGATCAGTCAGATGACAACATGAGAATACACATCCTGGAAGCAAAACCAAGCAAACAAGGCTTTAGCTCAGTGAGGTGGTGTATGTGTCTGTCCTCAACATGCGGTACACAGGGGAATGAACACAGGCCCCTCCAGGTATCCAGCAGGGCTAAAATGTCTCCAGTGCAATGGGAAGGGAGCCCATCACATGTGAAAAGAGCAGGAATAAAATGGCATGGCAGATGCCAGGCAGAGCAGTAGGAATGACGACAGCAAGCAAGACCTGAGGTTGAAATGAGAGAGGGATGAGCTGATCACGGGATACAAAATACAAGCCAAACCAGATTCATGGGCAGAATGAGAACTGAACTAGAAAAAAACCTGGCCAAAGGCTTAGACACATTATTTGCAGTTCATAACAAGACCCAGTTTTAACTGGCAGGATATACAGCAGGAAAAAAGGGCAGTAAGATTAGAGGTGATTTTCCAGCTGAAGGGGACAAAAGAGGGGGAGGCTTCCTTCCTCCAGCACAATCATTTTTGAAAGTGTGAGGAGAAGACAAACATATGCTGGCTGCAGAATTTTTCCAAATATGTGTTAACCATTGCAGTTGATTAAAGTGGCCTGGACAGGGTGAAGAAGTCTTTGTTTAAATTAAGAAGAGGGTCTGACTGGTTTCCAGAACTGACAGGAAGACGAAGGTCTAGCTATTCTTGCTGGCTAGTGAACCCGGTAGCCCATAAGAGGAAGAGGAGGATCTTGAGTGCAGAGCAACCCCCTTAGCTGCACATCTCCATTTTGCTTTCCCAGAAATTCTCTGCAAGACTCATTTGTGTAATTGCTCTCCCCAATCTACAGCCCAGCAGGCCCAGGAGCAGCTGTGTTCTTGTGATGCTTCACGTGAGATCTCTGGAGGCTTCGTCTGCATTGTTTTCTTTATGCTCAATCCCTTGATGATACCTTTTCTCTTTTCTTTTTCCAAGGGGCAGGAGAAGGGAAGGGGGAGGGTATGCACTGGGCAAAGGGGAAATCAAACCAAATTCACACAGGACCTGCTGACTATCCCTCTTCTCTGCTCATTTATTCAACTTCCCTTCTGCACCCTGAAGCACACTGATGTTCCTCCCAAGTTTCTACTGTGAAACCCTTGCTCTGCACAGTAGTATAGAGGCTTGGGCAGGGCTTACTTAAACAAGGACGAACAGTGGTGGGTCACTGTGCCACCCAGATGGGATGCTTGGGAGCGTGCAGTAAATTATCAGGTTCCTTAATACTACCCATGGGTTTGCATGACTAATTAGCAGGATTTTTTGTATTGCTGCTTTGTATTTTTTCATTATGTAGGAGATAGTTTCCAGAGATTGTTCTGAGTTGATCTTCTTAGGAGTTCCTCAGTTACAAAATGCTGCAGGCTATACTACCACACCAGCAGCAGCCTCGACGCTGCCTCAGTGAAGGTGATGAGAAGCCAAGACACCCTCTTGGCTCCTCTCACGGCTGCAGTTTAAGGAAGGTAAATTCACAGATACTTGATAAGAAGATGAGAGGAAACCTGTGGCAATACGCGACTTCAGCAGCCTGTGAAGTGGAAGGGGGTGTAAGGTGGTCCCACAGGTGTAGGGAGGGGAAAAAACCCTCTTTTGCTTCCTGTCACAGCGCGGGGCCAGCTCAGATCCTGTTCAGCTGGGAGAGCTGTGCCTACAGCAGCTGTTTCCAGTAGCGGCTGTGGTGGGGAATCAGGAAACAGACTGTAGTGCCCGGGAAATTGCCTTGTTACCCTGGTTTCGTGCTCACTCCTTATCCTATGGAAAGCGTCTGTTGTGTTACATGGACAGGCAGGAGGGCAGGGGGGAGGAGAGGGAATGAGGCGGGATGGAAAGAAACACAGTGCACCTTTTACCCCTCTTCCGAGCACAACTGCGCAGGAGCAAATTCACCGGATGGCCTCCGATCCTTTTTTCACTTGCTAACATGAGGACCCATTTAGCAAGTTGACTCGTCCGTCGCAAGCCAGGAGCAGAAGGCTGCGCTCCCGAATTACCCTCCTCCGCTTCGCAATGGGCAGCCAGGGCTGCCTCCGTGCCAGGGCCGCCTCCGCCGGGCACAGCAGCCGGCGCCGCGCTTCTCCCTGCCCGGGACCTCCCGCTTTCCCCGCTGCCGGCCTTGGAAAGGCTCCAGATCTGCTGCTTGCCTGCGACAGCTGTGCTGCAGTGCGGGCACACGGGCCGAACGAGCAGATGGAAATTTATTTTTTTATTTTTTTTTTTCATTATGTAGCAAAATGACTGTGTTCGGTGAGGGAAAATGGTCTGGCTGTAGCTGCGAGCCCCGTTTACAGCACTATTCGACCTCGGCAGTGGCGAGTGAAGCTGCTCTGCACGAGAGGCTGACTTCACAGGCCCTACCCACCGCCTTTCTCCTTCCTTTACTGCCAGCCAAGCTTTATAAATAGCAGCAGCTCTGCGAGGACTAACTTCCACAACTTTTGTTTCCTCCCAGAGGGCTCCCCTGCACTCCGTCTTGCCTGCCGGGGAGCGCGAGCCTGTGCCAGCTCATAGCTACCTCTGGCAATTCCCCATCGCTGGTGAGGAAACAACCTGTAACGCAGCCAGGCGGAACTGGCAAGGGCATTAGGGAATAAGAAGAGGAATTTGGATGGGGCTTTGGGGCCAGCACGGATCCTCACGCAAGCAGTGCCACCGGAGCTGCCGTGATTAGACGTGCCCAGACGCCTGTTACACACGGCGCTCACGAGAGCTCCCTCTTGCCCACCACGGCCCGCAGAGGTGATGGGAGATTAGCTCAGAGGAAGGGTGAATCACCAGAGTACTCCCTTCGGTATACTATTTTCTCCCCAGAGCTGAGCTAACAGAAGCATACGAGCATATGTTCTCTGGTCTATTGTCAGAGCTACAAATCAAAACTGTGATTCATATGAAACTGTACATTTTCCGTATCAGACCCCAGCTTACCTCAGTGCTGTACAAGTTTGGTGTTAACTACTGTGAAATACTGGCATCCAAAATATGAGCACTGAAGATGACAGAAAAACTTTATATAAAGAACTCTGCCAAGAAAAAAAAAAAAAAAAATCACTTTGGAAGGAAAGGAAAAAGACCTGGTTACCAGTAACAGGAGCTAGATTTCATACTAAATCACCTCAGCCAGAGACTTTGCAGCATTTACAGAGGCATTCCTCAGCATGTGTGAGTGTGTGTGCGTGCGGGCGCACGTGGGTGCAGCCCTGAGGGCAGAAATGTACGAGGCAGAGCTGGACCAGACCTTGTCCCGCTGTCCAGTCCTTCCCACAGCAGGACCTGCTCTAACTCAACCAGTCCTGACACCTTTTTACTCACTACTCGACTCACTGGAAATGAGAGCAGGGCAAATGTTTGGTTACTGATTACTGCTTTTATGAGTTCCCAGGTCTGCAGGCTTTCACCTGGCCATGAATCTGCAGTGAACATAACTGCTTACACACACTCCCTGCGGAGGGAGGGGAGGGAGAAGATAGCCAAAGGAAAGCGAGATCTCTGTTGAATGTGAAAACCAGCTTGAGTGAAAAGTCTCATGACGAATCAGTCAAAGCAGATCCAATACACAGCCTGGGATCTTGTTTGGGTGAGAAAGGAGAATGACAGGATCTCAAAGGAGGGTTTAGGTGGGAAAAGGAACAGATGAGAGAGAGACAGTAATCAATAGCTGGAAGTCTGAAGGGCCCAGCAGGAGATCTGAATCCAGGGCAGAGGAGGGGTGTTTGGAATGGGACACACAACAAGGAGCGAAATACAAGAGAAAGAGGAAATGGAGAAATGGGATATGGAAAAGATGGAGCTGGTAGCAAGTATTCCCATCTGTGATACAAGTAGGACTGGTGCCAAGTAGGACTTGGGCATCTAGGTGACCAGACCCTCCCATAGCTCTGACCCTAGAGATGGAGGGAGGAAGAGTGAGACTGATATCTTCCTGAGGTCACAAGAAGGAGACCTCAGGCAGTGGCTGTCTGCCGATCCCTTTCTTTTGCCTTTGTATTGCTTTCCGTATGGTCAACCAAGAGACAGACCAACTGCCTTGCCTTAATGTATTTTTCAACACATGACAGCAACATCAGGGCAGAGGGGGGGTGGGAACATACACAGGGTCATCATTTTAAGACTTGTATTAGCTGGAAGTGGTAACCCACCTTCATTATGTGTTTTGGGGACAGAATTGTTTTGAGACCTGAAACAAAGCAAATGAGAGCTTTTTTTTTTCCAAGGCTGATAAGGGAGTTTGATTTTCTTGATCACTTCAGATTCCAGCCTGTCTGCCAAAGTTGTCCATAGAGCAGGCTGCTGTTACAGTTTGGTGTGAGGAGATTTTTGTTGTCCATGTCTCTGCTTCAGCAGTGATTCAAACTCAGATGCAATCCCACCTTCTTCCTCTTCTGCAGCAGCATCTTTAACTTGTTCTAGACAGAAACTGTCACTGAGCATGTGATACTACAATTAAAATGAATTTTAATGGCCGCTAGGAAAAAAAAGTACATATTCAGAATGAAACAGATGGGCTAAGCGTTTCTCTGATTTTGCTTAGCAAAGACAGCTGGGGGATTTACAGTTGGGAACACAAGGATTTTCACTTTCTTAACCAACAATGGATGGTTTGCAGCCAATCTGGCTGCCAGTGCTATTCTCATTTTGTGAAGGCAGCCCAAAGAAAGCAGCTTAGTATGGCCTGGAACAGCCTCAGGGGAAAGTCATGGTCTGCATGGACTGTGGTATCACCTCCCTGAAAAGAGCTGGTGATAGAGCTACAGACTCTGCAGACTTCACACAGCAGCAATACTGGGCTACTGCAAATCTTTTGGCATCAGATAAAACCCAGCTGTTTCATATTACCTCCTACAAACTTCTGGTTAGAAAAATGGCCACATGCAAATGGCATATTCCTTCCCTCAGAGCTGGTCTCCTGCATCTTGCCGGGGCTGAGTTAGATCCAACCAACAGCTTGCTGAATTCAGTAGGTTATCTCTGAGGCTTGGCTCTCTGTTGGCAAGCTCCGAGCATTGACTTAGGCAGAGCACATAAGCCCATTCCCTGAAATAAGGTTAGCAAGCCAAGAGGCAAGCCCTTTCATGGGGTTCTTTAGGTGGCCTCTGGCTGAGCGAGATATGGGGGCTGAGCCGGGATGCTCACAAAAAGTCCGGTCTCAGCATCAGCCGGGCAGAACAAACGCGTGACCCGTTTGTGGTCCAGAGGCCAATCTCTGACATCAGCTCTGCAAGCTGCAGGGGTGGCTCGTGAAGCCAGGGCTGACCTCCAACTGTCATATCCCCAACTGCTAACAGCTCTCACGGGTTTTGACTCTCAGTCTTTGGTGCTGGGACCGGACTGTCATCCTGAGGCAGAGGTGAGTCCCTGTTTCTAAAAGCCCTTTAAAACCTGAGTAGTAAGGACTCCAAACATCAACAGGCAAACTAAAAATCCATGAGTTTTCTTAAGCTCTCGTGATTCAGAGGGGCTCGACTCATCTCTTCTTAATGTTTGTGGCAGGCAAGGCTGCCTGCTGATGTATCACACGGGCCTGGGCTTTCATGTAAGCACAGAAAAATAGTTATCTAGACAGCGGCCCAGCAAAATGGAAGGGCTGAGCAAGAGAAAAGTCTGTCTCGAACATCACCAAACCAACATGTCACAGCAGCACGACAAACTTAAGTTTTCGCCTCAACCTGGCAACCTGGCAGCAGTCTTAAGGCTGTCAGTCTGGGACATTTGATTGACTTCTGGAAAATCATTTCCAAGTGAGAGAAGAAGGTGAAAAGCTGTACACAGGAATAGGGTCTGAATCTACAGATTACAGGTAACTGCACAGCTTGACTCTCAGATCAGTGGCTGGGAATACAACGTCAGTTAGGAAAATCCTATAATTTATAGCATACGCTGTCAGAATGCAAATCAATAGAAAAAGGAGGAACCCCACAGACCGGGTTCCCATTATAGAATGAGCTCCATTTTTTTTCTCAAGTAATGCATCTTCTTCTAAGATACATGCTGTTGTTGAGAGACATCTCTCATTTTCAGTGTTCTGGGACAGCCATTTCCCACTCCACCTATTATTAGTCTACAGACTGATGTGGAGCTCTAGGGATCCCAAAGTTTTGCATCTCTGTGATTCAATGTCAGATGGACTCAGTTAACTAATGAAAGATGACTGTCTAATAAAAGATGTGATCTCTCCTTTTCACTCATCACTGGTACAAATACAGATTCCCTGCAGGGACTTCACAGCTCTGTTCATGATGAGCAAGCCAAGCCATGTCATCTCACACCATAAATCTGAGGGAGTACCAACTCTGAAAATAGGACTGGAAAAGATCCTCAAGAGAGCAGCTACATCACCCTATTGCCTTAAGGCAATTAGGTCAGATAAAGTTAAACTGCTCCTGAGAGATGTTTATCTAACCTGTTCTGAAAAGCCTCCAATGACAGAATACCACTGCCTTCATAGATGGAAAGTTAAGAGACCTTTTACTAAAGCTTAAACTAAGTCTCCTTTGCAGTGATTTAAACCAATTTCTTCTTGTTTCAGCTACAGTAGATATGACCAAAAAATTATCCTCTCACTTTGCAGCAATTCCAGATCTTTGTGAAAGGCTCTTTTCTAGGACCACGCTCTTTCAGCTTCCATCAACATTTCTGCAACTCAGCAGGTTTTCTGGCTCCTTGCTTGTTCTCCTCACTCTCCTCTGGATTTCTTCCAAGTGGTTTACATCTTTATTGGAGTGCAGTGCTGAAAGCAGGACGGTTCTCCAGGTGTGGTCTTCCAGCACCAGACAGAGCAGAAGCATTATTTCAGCAGTCCTATATATGATAGGCCTACTTAAATATACTTTGCACTAGCAAGACATCGTTGACTCATGTTCAGGTCTCACCCCACACTCCTTTGACTCATTCCAGTTTTTCTTCTGCTGTGTCGCCATCAGATCCTTTTGTATCTGTGCAGCCAACACTCCTTACTGAGTTGCATCATACTTGACTGAGAAACGATTAGATTCCAGGAAATCAGAAATCACAATTCTTTTTCCACAGAAAGAACAGATCTCCATCTCTCTGCTTTTTAAAGGATACATGTGGTCAAATTTTAAGACAAAGTAAAAGTAAGACTCTACATAAAGTATGTCGTGGTTTAGCCCCAGCCAGCAGCTAAGTACCACACTGCTGCTTACTTACCCCTCCCCACCGGTGGGATGGGGAGGAGAATTGGAAGAAAAAGGTAAAACTAGTGGGTTGGGATAAGGACAGTTTACTGGGACAGCAAAGGAAGAGGAAAATAACAACAATACTTACAAGAATATACAAAGCAAGTGATACACAATGCAATTTGCTCACTGCCTGGAGACCCAGGCAGCGACCCCTCCTGCCCAGCCAGCTACTCCCCTTATCTACTGAGCATGACATCACATGGCATGGAATATCCCTTTGGCTAGTTTGGGTCAGCTGTCCTGGTTGTGTTCCTTCCCAGCTTCTGGTGAAAATCATCTTTATCCCTGTCAAAACCAGGACAAGTACCAGTTTTTAGGTGGGGGGGAATCAATATACCTGTTCCACTTTTGTAGTATTGCTAACAAGTTCTACAGCTGCACAAGGTCTGCAGTGCTTTAGCAGCTACGAAAAATACTGCTTGACAGTTGAGAGTCAGTCTGTTGGGAGCATCACTCACACTTTTCTTTCACCAAGCAAAGCAACTCCTTCTGCTCATGCACCTGATCATGAACAGAAAACCAGAAGATGCTCAACAGAAATGAAAAAAAAATCCTGAAATTTTTAATCTGTGTCCAGATTCCAGTGAAGATTATGCTTTGGATACTCTTCTTCATAGTTTTTTTATCCTGTACTCTCAGGTAGTAAGTAGCTTAGTATCATCCAGAAAGACATTTTAGTGCTGTTTTTGCTCTTTCTCAACAGTAGAAACCATGTGCAACAGAGGACTTGGTTTGGTAGGCCATGGGATAGGAATGCATACATTCCAGTGTTTCCTTCTTTAATGAACACTCAAGAGACGTGTCCCACACAAGTCACAAGTAGTATGAAGTTTCTGAAGGCATTGAAGTGATGTTACTGGTCTCCTAACATCACTAAACATCTAATTACAGGACAAAGCCAGCTTTGAATTGGATCTGTTACTCTGTGGGAGATCTGTGACAAGAGCAGCTGCTTGGTTACATCAAACCAGACTGCAGGATGCTGCTAGAACTCCCAACCCATTGCAGGCTCCATGCCCAGGCTGATGTTAAAAGGTGTTAACTGCTGAGACCACATCATTGCTTGTAGAGTAGGTAGGTCCCTCACTCTCCAAGACTATCAGTGATGGCATAAAGCCTGCTGTGTACGCTGCTGTATGAGATCTTCAGGCAAGCACGGGTTCCAAGTGTACCTTTGAAGTGCAGGTGAAGTGGCCAGGCACAAACATGCAGCATCCACCTTCATTGAATAGTGTGTTGCACGTACCAACTCAGCCTGTCCTCATCACTCATCTTGGTGGTGTTCACCTTTTGCCCAGAGAGGAAATATTCTGAACACTCAGCACTCTTGATGGCAGCAGTGAGCTAAAGACATTTAAAAAAATGTTAAGTATCCATGGGAAATCCATGGGAATTTAGCCTGAAAATGTGGGCTGGATCCAGACAAATGTTGGCATCTCCCCAAGGCATTGAAGGAAATAATGCTGATTAAAGTAGCTGAGGACCTGGCACATGGCTACACTGCTGAGAAGTAGCTCAGAGGGGAAGAAAAGTTGCATAGAGCAGTAGAAGCTGAACTACTCTCCTAGTTCTTCATCTTTCTGTTTTACTTGGCCCATGTCAGAGAGCTGTGCCGAGCCTCCTGTCTCACTGCATTGAACTAGCCCCATCTTCTATTGCTGGGTAAGGAAGAATACAGCAAATGATGTTTCCAGCACACTTTCGAAGGCACTCTATGAGCACGAAGTATTGTTGCTGCTGCTGTTAGAAAAAAGAACACAGTCTGCTGCTGAATAATTCATTTGATGTGAAAAACAGCCAGCAAGTTGTTGAACAAAAATGCTGGACAATGAGACATAATTACAGAGTGGTTACAGGGAGCTGGATACAGATGGAGCTCTCAGGTTGGCCGTCGGTGACGTCAGGCCGCAGACAAGCACGGACATGTGTCGGGTTGCATACTTCATTTTCTGAATTATTGTAACACTTTGCCTTTAACCTTTGAGGTATGGAAGGACTATCCGATTTGGAGGGACCACCACTGGTGGAGAAAGGAGATTCAATGTCCTCAGATTTTTTTGGTACTTGAGTGCAGAAGCAGTAACTAGTGCTGACCGGGAGGTACCGACCTCTCACAGCAATACTGTTTTTCTTGACAGGAGGAATGGGGAGAGCTGCTCGTTCCCAACAAAAATGCCACATCACAGACGCCAAAGCTTTCTGTGGCAGTTTTTTAAAATGCCAAGGAGATTCCTTACCTCAGAGAGCTCCTTGGAAGAAAAAGATACCAGCTTGCACAGAGCCCAGCCTGCAGTGTGGGAGCTCTAGAGCTTTCTTCATTAAATCACACAGAAAACCTCCTTCTGCTCTGGCTCAGGAAGAAAACCCATTCCTGTCCTCAGGTTATATCCTTTCCTCACACAAGGTCAATCATTGGCTTGAAAATGGATATGAGACCTCAAAAATTGCTGCAAAACTGTATTGTTATTTAAGTGCACAGAGCTGCGGTGCCCTGATTCTCGTCCAGGGACCGTGAATGTTTTCAGCGCACTGGCAAGAAACCAGGCACTAAACCAAAAACTAAACCAGAAACTGACACCTGCCTCAGCTCACTTGTCATCAGAGAACACAAAACCCAGAACTTCCAGATACTAGTGACGGATTCAAGCCTGGCTTAAGAGGCTGAAAGACAAAAGCCCCTCCTTCATCCCAGGTCTCTGGCTAATTCTGGCCTGCGAGCCCGATTCAAGGGATGGGGACCCCAGAATGGATTGGGTGGCTTGGAGCCAGGGAGAGAAAGTCGTACATGGGAAGAGGCTTTCTTACGCATTTTCTTTATAATAGCCAAAATACCCTTCTGTTCTTTCTCATATATCCTAGAGAGAGCACAAGTGAAGTGTGAAGAACTGTTTAATGGATCTAATAATAGTATTGATCTTCTGTCATTTAAAAAGGGACTCGGAGCTTAATCAGATCTGTAGAAGTGTCTCATTATTTACTTGGCCAAAGGAAAGGATTAGATACCAGAGAAAGAAAAGTCCCTTCAGCAGGCATGGGTTTGCTCTGCAAGATGAAAATCCATCCATTTACTCTTACCCATATAAGTATTTAAATGGGAAAGCATCCGAACAACTCTCCATGAGAATCCGCCTGGAGGAATTAATACAGCAGCAATAAACAGAGGTAACTCAGCGAATGCCGCAAACCTGCTCTTAGCTTTTCAACACCCTGATTTAGCTCCGTAATCTGGTCACCTAAGCATTAAGGGTAGAAATTGCATTGCTGGTAACACTCAGACTGCACAACTTTTCACCTTCTGAGGTGCCTTCATGCTAGCGAGATACAAAGCAACGTTCACTTGCGGGCTGAACACCTGTGACTGGGAAGTGACACGGGGAAAGAATAAACCAGAAACGCTCTGATGTCATTTTTAGTCACCTTTGAGACAACAGAAAATTATCACACCGTTGCCTGTAATGCCCCCTCAGGAAACACTGAGATAGTTTCATTTCCTTGACACTTGAAGCCGTAACTCCCCAAACTGTCTTTCAGGGTGGCTGCAGATGAGACGGACAGTTTTGTACCTGTGTTGTGGCACTACTGAAGCCATGCTGACACGGTGTAGAGGCTGCAGAACCGGCTTCTCAACATGAGTTGGCTCTACCAGCAGCGAGCAAAATATTTCAGGTTTAACATAAACAGAGACTTTGCAGTGAGAATTTTTTTGTTAACATCTCAGAAATTCTCAATATATTCTGGGATAGGCACTCACACATACTTGCAGGATAACTATGATGAGTAATCTGGTTTGATTTGGCTTGCAGGAGATACCTTAAACAGCTAATCCAATTCCATGCAAACTCTACACCAGATTCTACCGCTGAATCCCAGAAACAATAGAGGGAATTTAAGAACCTCTGTATTTCCCATCACTGGAAAGATTTCTCCTTAGTTTTGTTTCATGTAATCCTTTTTGGAGACTTTTACTTAGAACACCTCACTATTTAATATAGGAAGCTTGCAGGTGGCTTGCTGCTTTCTTGGATCAATAACAATGTACCGTGATGAGTACTGCCGCCGTACGTCTTCATCCTGATCCACGCCTGCACTTAGTCGTGGGTTTGCCATTGCCCTGGCAGGTTTGCAGAGGAGATAATGGAACGTTACTTGGGACCCGGAGGTTTTGAACTTCCCCGTCTCCCAAACACATAGGTGAGGAAAGGAAGGTACACAAAACCAAATAACCAACAAGGGGTTAATCCTTTCATTTTCTAACAGTAAGAAACCTTCTTCCAGGGCAGAGGTGGGTTAGCTGTTGAGCGGGGTATCTGCTCGGAAGAGTGCAGGCAGGCAGGCAACCCCAACCTGGCCTTCCGAGCACGGGAACATCGCTCCCTGAATCAAAGACAACTACAGCGTGACAGGAAGAGCTGCTGCCAAATTTTCAACGCAGGCCGAAAGCGGCCATCAAGCCCGCAGCCTGTGCCGAAGTGGTGGAGAGCAGCGGTGGGGGTACCGCGCTGGCTTTTGAGAGACGTCCCCCAGGCTGGTGCCGTGCTCCCGGGGCGAACAGCGACTGCCGGGCAGGCGGAGGGAACGGACGCTGGGAGTGTAAATTCTCACTCCTTGTATAACCATTGGATTTCACCTGGCAGTAATTGACGGATGATAAATTTAGCAGAAAAGGAACACCATTTTTTTTTTTACTGTTCCTATTAAGAAGGTGACAGCATTGGAAAGGTGCTATTTATTATTTACCTGCCCTGCAGTATGTTACGTACTTTAGTCTGACATTAAAGTCCAGTATCTCAGAGATATTTTAAGAAGCCTGTACCTTTGAAATTCTGACGTAGATCAAAAAAGCTTGCAGAGGCAGGAGTATCCAGCAGCTACAAATACATTTTCTGATTACAGGAGTCCCAAGAGCAGTTTTATCTAAAAACAGAACTTTCGCCTTATGCTCAACCATGTCTTCCATATAGAACAGAATTATTCATTCAATAATGGAATGTCTGCTGAAAAAAACATCTTGTCATCTGTTGCAATAGAAAGGATATGTTTGATCATAGCTTGGCCGTGCTTTCTGCAATGCTGCAGCCCACAGCCTCCAGGGCAGAAAGCCCGACAACTTCCTTCTGAGAGCACCCCTCGTGCGTACAGAAACGTTCGGGTCCCCTTGCAGGTTTTGCCTGCAGTGCCAGAGCCCTCCCCTTCCTCACGCACATGTCTGCAAGCTCGGCTTCCACTGCCAGGGTATTTCTTACAGGGCTGCCTTAGGCTTTCGATCGGGTTTGTAACCTCCTCTCTAGATTTTGCGCTCTGTGTTATATCTGCAATCGATTACAAAAATAGATGGCATTTTTTACTTCCAGAGTTCAGTCTGAACCCTACTGACTTAGCAGGAGTGGGGGAGATGTGGTGAATTCATCTTCGCTTGTATCGTCTCGGCACTGCACCTTTTTAGCTATAGGAGGACCCGCCATTTTGTGAAAGCAAACTACTGCAGCATGCTCCAGAAAGCAGCTAAATGCTTTACTTCTATTTTTTCATTTGTCATCACATTTAATCTAAATGAAGTCTCACAGCCTGAAATCAGATATTCCCTAGAAGCGCAGAAAAATCAGCAAAAGTAAACTGTCTTTTTAAAAACTGTATTCTATAATGAGCAAATGTTACTAAGGAGTGCTAATATCATTAGGAGTGAGGAGAGAATTTTGTTTTGGTTTTAATTCACGACTTTGTGATGCTGAGAAGCGTAGCACAGTGGTTCCGTCTTGTTCTCTAGTGGCCACAGCGACACCAGCTATAACTCCCTCTTGGAAACTATAAAGTACGGACGTGCTGTCCTGGGCTGGGTGCGTGCTCCTCCCCAACACACACACACGCTCGGGTGCACGTGTGGGAAAGGAGGTGAATGCACAGGCATGGACACACTCTAGAGGTATTTTGTATTTCCCTCAACCTTGTCCCATTCCCAGAAGGAGATTGTTGAATCCTGGCCTCTGAGGCTCAGTGCGTAGCTACACCAGAATTTCCTTGCCTATTTGATCCCTCACTTAAATCAATTTTAGTTCTACATCAGACTTTCCAGAACAGATTAAGTTCATCAATTTTTGTTTTGACCTGGGGGACCCAACGACACCGACAGCTCCCTGGTCTCTTGCATGGCCCCAGCTCTCCATCTCAGAGATGTGTGTCTCTCCTCAGCCATTTTTCGCCAGCTCAGCTATTCCCACTCTGCCCTCAGTCCTAACCCTAGGCAACACGACCGGAGTGCCAAACCTTTTACATTTGGTTGTTCTTTGGTATGAGCCCGAGGTCGTTTGTTGGAGTGATGCCCAGAACACCATCTGTCTTTGTTGAAGACACGGAGGTGAGAGAAGGTGAGGACATAGGGAGAGAAGGACATGCCCAGGAAAATAGGGAATGTCTTCCTCCCCTTGCCATTCAAGGCAAGATGCTTCTCTCCTCTCCTTTAGTTTAAAGTTGTGCTGAGGTCTTGACTTGCCTCTCTTTCCTACCTACAGGTGCAGTTAGAAGAGAGGATGTTATCTAGCACGCCAGCCATCTACCTGTTAGGAGAGGTCAGAAATTATTTACCTCTCCTTGTCCCCTGTTAGAGCTACAACAGCAAAAGGACTGGGTATGAGAAGGATGTATTCATCCCATAACACCATTCAGAGAGGCATTAAGCAGGATCAAGACTTAGAAATCAGCACCGAGTAGCTGTTAGGAACATCTGGTACTTCACAAGGGAAAGCCCATCTCCAACATGCAGAGGAGCATCAACGAGCATCTTCCAGGGTAAGGGCAGTTCCAGGATATGCTATGCATAAAAGCAAAAGCACCTTTAGGTCCCTGGGTTCCTGTGCCCTTAATCATTTGCCCATCAGCGGAGGACACATGAACTACAAGGACAGCTCTCAATGTAAGCCAATCTCTCCTGTATCATTCGTCTCCTTTAGCTGCTGGGGTGGGCCCTGTGTGGTGTTGAGCTCTAGAGCAGAGCAGGACTTTTCTTCCCCAGGTTATGAAGGAGAGCACCCCCCCTTTCTCCACGGAAAGGTATTTTGCCATTTTCACTTTTATGTTGTTAATCCACAGGCAACTCTATTACCAGCCTCAGATCCTTTTCTGAGGTTCTGCTTCTAAACCAGCATTTCCCTGCTCCTTTCATGTCTGTAAAGCTTATTCCATTCCTTTGAATCAATATAGCTTTATTTAGGATAGCATCTTTCACAGAAACTGCATCCTCAAATGCCTGTGAATAACTCCAGATCACAGCCTGTATCTGGGACAAATTACTGCGAGCAGTAAATACTCTATGGAGTGAAAACATTCAATCACACTCTATTTGTTTCACTAACCCTCGTTATTGATTCCTTTTCTGCAGCTCATAGATTTCATATCTGCACACTTTTCCTCTCCCCTCAAATGCTAGTGTCACCCAACTTTATCCTTTATGCAAGTCTGATTATAGCTGCATGAAATCCTGAGGAAGGAAGATGCTCTTAATTAAAATATGTTCCCAGCCTATATTTGTAATGGGCATTTGAGATGCCCAGCTAGATAGCTCCGTACCTACCAATATATCCAATCTCATTAGTTCCACCTGATTTATCTAAAGTATTACTTTTCCAGAAGAGGTGCTGAGCATCGACCCCAGGATATCAGCACTGGTGTGTAACTGCTACTGTACCAGTGTCATACACTGAAGGACTAGTACCTGCCCCATGGACACTTTAAGCCTGGACTTGCTGAGTCTTCTCAGGCCAGTAACATCAGGCAAATGGCCAACCGTAGTAGGAAGAGCATGAAAGGCATACCGGCACTCTCCTAGAGAGCACTAAAAGGAAAAATTACGGTCCTTCAGACCCATCTGTATCCTCCCCCTACACATCCTATGGCAACCTCCCATCCCCTCTCCCTGTCTCCACACGCTCTGATGTGGAGGTACCACTACTGACTTGTCTAGAGGCATCTCCTGGATGCTGAGGATTGTCCTCCTGAAATGTAAGCAAAACAGAGGGCCAAATGGGAAGAAGACCATCTGGCATTAAGATTCAGTCATTTTTATATGACCAGAGTGTGTGAGAACAAGGGTTAAAAAGTATTAGCACATGCAATAAAAACTAGAAGCAAAGACCCCACATACTCCGATCCCAGAATAATTTGGGTCCTCTCAGGACTCACTGATGTTGAGGGGCCGCTCGCCCTGCCCACCGGATTGCGTGGCAGATAAACACCATCTGCCCCAGATTACCAGCACCTGCCTGAATCCCTGGGTTTGGTGGGCTCAGGAGGCCCAGTGCACTTCTCTGAAGGGCTGGGGGACACTACCACCCCCAACGTGGGGTGGGGGGGACAGTAAACACCACACAGAGATCACCTCCGGTGCAGTGCACAAGGGAACCCACGGCTCGGATTACGTGGGCTCAGCGCGTTCAGAGATGCTACGTGCGACGTACAGCACCGCCGAGGGGTGCCGAGACTCCCTGGGTATTTTAAGCTTTGACCAAGAGAAATGCTTTATCACACACCTGTCGGTAACTTCCCTTTTACCGGCGAAAGCCCTCGAAACTCACAACAAAGCATTTGACTGATCCTTTGGGTGGAATGCAACATTTTCTTAGGAAACGATTACCAAAAGCCAAAAATAGCTTCAACTTCTGTATGTCATTTTTCTTCTTAATGGGCCATTAAAAGGCTGGTTCTTGTGCTACATTAGTCAGTACCTAGCTACAGCATTCATCACTTTCCTGGTAGTGCTGCTCTTACTGGAGCACCCTATGCTTTCCTGTAGACCTCTAGAGATATCCAGCCATTTTGTTTTAATATCATTATCCTTGCTACCAACTGGATGTAATTGTCCAAGGGAGCAAGCTAATGTATACCTCAAGCGAAAAAAAAAACTTGTAGAAAGTAGAAGAAGAGGGCTGTGGCCAGAGAAGGGAATTAAGAGGCAGGACTCCCAGGCTCTACTTTTGTTCCACTTAGAGCTTGCACGTTGGGAAAGATTTTTTAACCCTGTTTTGCCTCAGTTTCTGAATTGTCGAATGAACCATGCAAGAGGCTTCTTTGGAATATTAAACAGTGTTTGCAAAGATCCTGGATTTAAAGTGCTAAGGACTCACACAAGAAAGTCAGTCTGCACTCGCAATGCCTCTTAATCACAACACTTTCACCCCAAAATGGCGATTTTACCCATTTCCTTCTCCCACCCTCCATCCCCAAATTTTTCTTATCACCAGTTTTTCCTCCTTCTTGGTTGTTACGTGCACTCATTTAAATTGCAGCCGGAGATGTTTGTAGTGGACGTTAGGAAAACAGTTCTAACAGGAAAGACAGCGAGGTAATGATCATCTTCCCCATCACGTACTTAAAGGAAAGGAAATAAGCACATAGAAATGCCTGCCCCATAATTACTCTGCGTAGTTGCCAAGCGTTCCTGGTCCTCGGGCCACGCGGCTGGAAAGGAGGTCACTGCAGCGCACCGCCGCGGTTGCACGGCTTTGCTGTCAGAGTCGCTTCGCCGCCGTCTCTCAGCCTTCCTGCCCGCAGCACGCCCAGTTATCTCTCGTCCTTTTTGGTCCACGGGGGTTTGCTTTGCCTCCACCAGCTCCTGCACCGGGGCCAGGAGCGAGGACGTGCTGCATGGTCCTGCTGAGCCGGAGGCACCATCTCCATTTAGGTGAGCGCCCGCAGTTCCCTTCCTCGGGGGAACGCAACTCGCTTCAGGGATCTGCACTTACCTGGCGCTCTCCTTGAATCCAGAGAAAACAGAAGTTCTTGGCTTTGAGATGTGTTATGGCTTTAACCACCTCAAAGACGTGTAAGGGTAGCCAAAACACAATTCACAGCTCACTGAGGTAATTTAGCCAGTGAACAACTTGCAGAAACCAGAAGGGCCAGAAGGAGCTGGAAGCACGTAATCTGCACATAATTTTGCATTTGAATCCTGATGCTCACTGCCAGGGGAGATCAGCACAGGCCTTAGCCTATGCCTGAGACAAAACTGACAAAAGGCTGAGCCTTGATAGAGAAAAACAGAAGGAAAAAAAAGCAGAAAGGAAAAGCCATTACAGAATCAAATGTAAGCAGCTGCAAGAACAAAGCCCAGTTCCGTGATGGTCATACGCTCACCTTGGTTATTATTTTGTACCTAGTTACCAGTCTGTGATTGGTGCCTATAAATACAGAAAGTCAGCTCAGCTGGAAATAGATGTGATCTACACCAATTAGTATCTCATCCGCTAGAAAATAAAGACAAAGGCACAGCCACATAAGCTGCAAAACCGAGTGCTGGCAGATGAGGCTCTGGAAATGGATCTGAGAAGGTTGGGTGGGAATCAGGAAAATGAATGGGTACACGTGGAAGCAAGAGGAGGACAGGAAGGGTCTATAGGGAGCAAGTGAGGAGCTCATCGTTCCCCAGTTAGCAATGGGACATAGGGGTTCACGGTGCCCAGTCGCCAGACTGGGATGTGCAGGCATCCTGTCTGACCACTCGGTCTTGACCTATGCGTAAGGCTGCTTTGAATGTGAGAACAGGGAACGCTGAAAGCCCGGCGGCACCTGAGAAAACCGGCATCTTTCAGCTTTTGAAGGCAGTAGGTGCACGCTGGCGAGTTGCTGAATGCACACAGCAAAATTCAAGCCCTCGGTGAAACGCAATTTCGGCACAAGCCGCATGCCGGATGACGAGAGGGCAGCAAGGTGCAGGGACTGAGCACGCACCCGCTCCCTGCTGACCCACAGCTCCCCACCCTGCCCGGGTGACACAGGCTGGAGCCCAGCCGATTTCTCCCACAGATCCCTTACAGCATCGTCTCTCCTCTGTGGAGCCCCGCTCCAGCGCGGTTCAGGCTGCAGAACCCAGATGGGAGCTCTGGATGTTTTCCTTTCTATTCGCAGAAGGCCTTTCATCTTTCAGCTGCCAAAGAAGCCCATGGATCCTGCCAGGAAAACAATCAGCAAGTCCCTCTACCAGCCAGAGACATCAGGGAGGCAGGCATGTTCAATCCTCGCTCCTGTTCCCAGCCCTTATCTGTCTGTACGCGGCTGCGTGACCCTTCGAGGAGCCTGAGCTGCTCCCTCTCCCTGTGCTACGTCCGGGGTTGGGACTGGCGAACTGCCCAGATCGCTGCCTGGCGTAACACCCTGGGAACAGCCCTGCCCTTTCGCCAACCACCTCGGGCAGGCGGCGAGGGGTGTTGAACCGAAAGGGAGTTGTGACACCCGTGGGGCCCCTTGTGACTTGTCACCTGCTAGTGCTGTTCTCCCCACTTCCCCTTCGTCCGCACTGAGCTGGCACCAAGCGAGCCGCATCAGAGACTGCTTCTTGGCTAATCATCATGCAAGACACCCTTAATCTAGTTTTATATAAAGGCTGAGTACCCTGAGAGATGAGGGGCTGGGACAAGGAATATAACTAAAAACATAAAATGGAAAAGCAAATACACACACGTTCCCAAGGTCTTCCAATACAAGCCCCAGAAAGGTTATGCAGGATGGGTGCTACGATATTCGCATCCACTCTCTGCTCATGTTCAGAGCTGCTGCACGGTCCTGGAGATAAGGCGCTTTCAGCCCTGGGATAGATGCTTCCATCCTGTCCGCGCAGCATGCTTCAGTTCTGCCCAGGAGCAAGGCAGCTGGCAGTAAAAAGAGCAAGGAATCTTCTGTCATTAAAACCCACCACCACCATCACACCTACCAGCAAAGGGAAAGGCTTCAGAGCCGAGATGTCCCCTGCTCCCACAGAGAAGTCTCTACCCTCATGAGCCTCCTGAGAGGGGGCAGGAGCCCTTTGCAAGGAGGAAAACAGAGGCCATGCGAGTCAACAAAGGGCTACCAAAGCGATGGCGCGGCTGGGAGCAGGTCTGTGCGATACCCCTTTGTAATGCCTGGGTAAAACATCCTCCAGCTGTACAACAGGTCTTGAACAGGGCGGTGGCTTCTGTCTTGTGACTGACTAGGGGAAGCACAATCTATACAGCACAGACACCCACTGCTTGGTGCCCGAGAGTGGCTGCTGGTTGCCGCACGACCCGAAAGAGATTAAACCTAAGGGCCTGTCTGAGCAAGGCTGCTTTGCCACATTGTCTAGTGCCTGTGCAGTAAAAGAAACTGGTTTATTTTTGGCCCGTCACTGACACAGCATAGCACTGAGATGTAGATGTGGTAAATGTTCTCGAGCATTAAAGTGACAAAATGATACCGTCATTGCAGCAAATTTTGCCCTTCAAGTTCTTAAGCAGGACACAGACCATCACAGCCTGAGTCATCCAGCCTCACAGCAGCACAGACTTGCTGTCTGTACCCTGGGTGGCCTTTTCACAGAAAATGCACCTCCTTATCAGCCTGTCGGGGCACAAAGCGTTTAGCGACTAATAATATTTCTGCACCGGGAGGAACGTCCCCTACAGTTTGAGGATGCAAAGGGTTTCTTCCTGGCAATCCACAGTGCCGCTGCCAGAGGCCACCAATCTGAGCCGGAGCCTCAGCGTTATTTTAAGCGCTGTTCCCAGCTGCAGCAGCACTGCCTTCGCCAAAACCCTTCCCTCTAGAAAGGAAGAAAACTATCCAGGCCGTATGGTGACTTTCAGGGAGATCAAGCATCGACTCTTTCCCAGCGTGACGTGAGGATAAAATTATTGCACACTTCAGCACAGCTGGTGAAGAATCCTATGCACCTTGCTTGTTCAAATCCACGTATTTTGCCTGTCACTTTAACTCTAAACCAACGCTGAATACACATCCCTCAAACTCCAGCCTGATGCTGGGACCTAGATGAATACCTTGTTCATTCCTATCGCAGAACGAATACGTGGCACAGTCACTGCGCTGTATGAAAAAGCAAAGTTAGGGACACAGCTGTAAGCGAGGATGAATGAGGGATAGGAGGTGGGCGTCAGACAGACGCAGAGCAGAATGTCAAAGAGGATTTGCACATTTCTGCCTCACCTGTGGCTAGGCAGCCGGCCCCCCTGCACACCCGCTCGGACCCAGGCGTGGGCCTCACAGTGTATTGTTTTCCCAGTTTATTGTTTTCCTGATGAGAAGTGAGGGCTGGGTAGAGTTCCAGACACAGAGAAGGAGCATTGATGCTACGGGGTCAAACTCCGGCTAACAGCGGCACCCCCGCAGTACCACCCGTGCAGTAAGAGTGCTGCACGCACACGTAGGCACGGCCAAGCAAAGGAGCCACTCGGGTGTGCTGCGCTTACTGAGGGCTCCGCACCGCTTGCTGGCTTGGCGATGTGCACACAGACACGAGAAGAGCGATTTAAGACAAGGGCTCTGCCTCAGGATCGCCAAGTGCCTCTGGCCAAGTCCTGCTGCTTTGCTGCTGCCCCGCCTGCCTTGAGAAGCTTAGACATGTCCACCAGATACCTCGATATAAGGGTAGCGGGTGCCAGGCAAACATCCTTGAAGGACAAGAAAAGGGACATCCCACCTTGGGAGCTGCAGGGCCCGAGCAGTTTAACCCCCTGTCCCATCAAAGCCTCGGGCGGGATGCGAACAGCCCCGGCCGCGGGTTGCAGGCAGGACCTGCAAAACCTTCCAGGATGCCAGCAGAGAGGTGCCATACGCACAGTCACCACAGGACACAAACCTGAACAGCTTCTAGCTACCCATCAAGAAAAACACTCAACTATCATCTCAGTCAATTTAGCAAAGGGTCACTTTAGATAAAACAAAACTGAATAAAGGCGAGAGCCTTGTATAATCTAAATTACATTTACTCCCACACACAGAGTAAGTAAAAAAATATCTAGTATATTGTGCGCTGCGGTCTATTGAGAAGTATGTGTATAATAAACATCTCCATTCTAAAAGCAGTCAGAAGAAGGGGTGTAACGATCCGTGGAGGAAATGTCGGAAAGATGAATCCAAGTGCTCAGCCAGCTCTGCGGTCTCCCAGCTTCAGTCTGCTTTCCTATGGTGGATCCCAGCAGCCAATATTAGCAAACTGAAGCACTGGCAAAGAGAATGGCGGTATGAGGTATCAGACTAGGTCTATGACACTTAAAGTGATGGTTTGCATAGTGCTTCAGTCACAAAAGAGGCTGATGGGGACGTTGCTGACCAGGATGCCCTGCTCTCAGCTGGTTTTGTTTAGAACGTACATGGGCAACAGCCGTATACAAACCTTTGGAGAAGAATAAATTTACAAAGGGTCTGCCGCAGGTTTAAGACTGCCAGTCTGAGACGGAGCCCAAAGTGGTAAGAGCTGCATCAAAATGAGGTGGTTCAGAGGTGCCATACAGCCCTAGGGGAGTTACCTGTTGGATGAGAAAAAACAGGAGTTGCACAGAGCTGGTCAGGTCCTCGGATTTCCTTAGCCATGTGGTCCCAAAGCTCTGCCCTTATTCTAAAGACCTTGTGTGCAAGCTTGCCAACTGTTACCCAACCACTCCACGGTTTAGACGAGGAAAAGAAAACCTTTTCCAACACCCTTACCAGATGCTCATGCAATACTTAACATTCTTGATGCTTAAAGGCTCTCATGGCAACTTTTGCCTTGGCCCTCCCTAGTCCTGAAAGCCCTGTTGTTCTGGAGAGATATTAGATAGCACTTACCATCCTCGAGACTATATAGATACAAATCCAGAAAGGACTTGCATAAATAGCAGGTTATTACAGCAAATTCCTAGGGTCCCCAGTTACATTCAGTTTTGCACTGTCCAACATAATTTTTAAAAAAATCTATTCCATGTTTAGTTGGATGGGAAAGAATTTGTGATCAAGAGGTAGGCAACAGTTTTTGTGGCGGCTGTTTAAGTTGAGGAACACTGAAGACTGAGTTGCTGTGATGCAGTTTCAGAATTAAGAATGGATAATATTGATTCCTCAGCCATGTCTCTAGGCAGGAGGAGGATGGACATTGCTTGAAATAGCACTGCTCAAAGGTATGTGCATGATCAGGGAGAAAAAAAGTGGCTGCTCCTACCTTGCGTGTAATTTGTGAAGGGAAAAATACTTCAGGCTAACCCAGAAGAGGTGGCACGTGGCTGCAAGAACAGTGTGGTCCTTCTGTCAGAATTGCATGCAGGTGAGAAACCAGCTGGCAAACACAGTTATGACAGACTGCTCCAGAGAAAGCTTTCTGATTGCAGAAAAGAAGCTTGGATTATAAAGATGGAAAATTGCATGGAGGAGGAGAAGTCAGCAGAGAATGGGTTTTAATCTCAGCTGTTTGCACTGGAGACACTAAGCACTGAGGCTGCAGGAGCTGCTTCTTCCACCAGGCTCGGCACAAGGTGAGGTTCTGCAACCCCCTGCGGCAGCGAGAGCTCCGGGGTCCTGGCCCTCCTCTCCTCTTCTCCTCCTCTGCACTTGTTTACAGTGACGATGACCTGAACTAGACAAACACAAACCAAGGTAATTATGACCTATAATGGATTTGTCACTGTATAGGTGTCTGCCCCCTGAGCTCCCAACAGCCACTGGAGCTTCTTTTCCCTCTTCTAGAGGTTCGGCTGCTTGGGCTCAAGGCCAGCTCGGAGAGATGCAGCTGTGCGGCCTTGGATGCTGCTGCTGGGACAAGAGCTGTGAGAAACCTCATCGCAGCCTCCCCCCCTTCACTAGGTAGCCACATTTTCTTGCCCACAGTCCTTGCCTCAGCTAAGCTATGACCATGGTGACCATAGTGACCCACCCAGGCTCACTCTTGCCTTGACCTGGGACCTGCCTTACCCCTTACTGGGCTGGGACCGGCCCTGGTTACTGCCACTGGCCCTGCTCTGCTCGCCTTGCTCAGGTACCCTGGGACTGCACCAGTGGGGCCACTGCCCTGACGTCACCCTTTGCTCATCTTCCCTTATGGAGCAGCGCCTGACACTGCTGCTCCCTGACACAAAAACTTCATTAACAAAATCCGTAACGTTACAGGTGTAACCTTGACACCACCAAAGATAATTGCCACTAAAAGCAATGGCATAGGCAGGACCTTCAGAACAACCTTCACTTGCTGTGGGACTATGTAGATGGTTTTACAAGATGAGTAGAATAAAATTTTTAAATTAATAAAGCTATGTATGTATACCTGGAAGTTTTGCTCATGAGTTAGCAACATTACTGGTGCAATACATCCTAAGGAGGGAATCTGTTTGGTTTTGCCTTGGGCAGGTCTGAATTTAAAATCTTTTCAGTGTTGACTTGAAATAGTCCTGAAACCGCCACAGAAATAACAAACGCAGAAGTAGGAGAAATTACAGCTGTGCTACAGAGCCTGCCTGAAAGGCTCTTCCTGCCCACAGACATCACTGACATTTGCTCTTTTGGAAGAAGATGCAGCGAGATAATTGGGCCTATAGAGACGAAGTTCTCTCGCAGTTTGGCAGGGGCTGAGACCCAAAGCTGATGATGGCGCAGCTCTCTGCTGCTCTACTTGCTTCTTGTCATTTACCCTGCTCTTTCAACCCTCAAAACCAGACACACACGCAAATTCTCCCTCTTTCACACCAGATAGGGTGTGAAAACCCTAGGTTTGGTCCTTTCTGGAAACCTCCTTTCTTTGGCTTCAAAATCACCCTGAGCAGACCAGTATTTCAGGATTGACTTGCTTTTCTACTCCAGCAGAGCGGGAAGTGGACTGTCCTCCACAGATGCTGCAACACGTAGCCATCAGAGCGGTTACGTCTCCCATGACTAAAGGATGACACGGCAACAGAGGCCAGTACAGAGACTTTAAGGCAAGGGACCTAGAAAGCTCGTTTAGGAGGGCTCTGGGAGCAGCAGCTTTGGACAGGGTGGAAGAAAGGAAATTTGAACTGAGTGAGAGTAGTCCTGGAGAAGGGCAGAGAAGCAGCCCACGAGGACTGAGGGCTCTGTCTTAGGATAAGGAGGAAATGTGGAAGCTCTGAATGTGGAGCTCTTCAGGACTAGAGCAACTGGAAGTTAGGACCCCAAGTTTGGTTTTGCTAGTGGAAACCAGCTGCATGATCAGGTATCAGTCAGGGTATTTCCTCTTCTGTAGCAACTCTGCTGGTTTCTCCTTATTTCCTGTAGCATCCGAGCAAAGCTCTGATCTACATTCTCCTCAGTGCTGGTTCCTGTTCCGCCCATCCCTTCCCTTCTGTGGGCAGACAAGCAGAAACAAATCTCCCACCTTTTGGGTCTTTCCTTTGCCCCAGCCTCTCCAGTCACAAATCATCATCATGAGCCGTTTCAAGAACAATTCTCCTTCAGAACGCACACCAGCCTGCAAGATCCTCTTACCTGTGACTGGGTCCTGCAAGATCTAGGGTTATCTGTAAAAAAAAAAATACTAAAGAGCCAGATACAACTGCAGGAAGATCACCAAAACCAAAAGTGCCAGACCACTGCAAAAATAGTAAGCTCTTTGTACAATGACCAGTTCTCAGACTACTGGCTCAGGGTCCCATTGGAGAACACGATGGCACAAAACGTTCACACATCCATCAGAGATGGTTCTTTTAATATTGGCTGCAATCTGTGATAGGTAACGCCATTCATGCCTTTTTTTTTTTAAATATTCAAACCCATGTTTTATTATTAAAGTTAAGATGCTAGAGCAGGATTTTGGGAGAAAGGAATAGATTTCAGAGAAAATTTTGCAGGCATGAAGTGTACAGGCTTTGGTTATATTTAGTAACGTGATTATGGTTTTGTTCTACTTTGTGTTGGAGTGCCATCAGTTGATCCTGCCTCTTTTCATTCCACTCGGATTTGTTCTTTGTTAACTTAATGAGGACTTAACAGAAACTAAATCACATGCCATTTAATAAGATTTCAGATTGAGTAGTAAAGAGCCACAAAGCATGTTGAAGTCTACTTGAAAGCTCGAGCTTTGTTCATCCTTAGTCACAATTATTTCCTCTTTCCTTGCCACAGCAAACTGTAGCCTCAATTGTGTCCAAGCATGAAGATAAAGCGTGTTAACCCTTGGTAAGATACTCTGATGTTTGTTGTTGCCATGTTCACTCCAGCATTTTTTTTTTTTTCTAAAGTCATCTGCTTGAGCCTGATATCAATATTCCTGCAAACTTTTCACGTTACAATTAGGTTCTTGTTAAGCCTAGCTTTAGCAAGACAGCCTCTCCCTTTTCTTCCACATAAGAAGAGCCAAGCATGTCAAAATTTCACTAGAAACAGATTAATCTATCACATGAGCTGCAGCTGCATAGCATAGCCTAGCCTGCCCGCTTTCTCCTTAGTCTACTTAGCCTTGGAAGGCGACTAGAAGTTTCACCAAGGTATGAGTGGGCTTTCAGTGCACCACTTACATGTACTATTCCAGCACGTGCCAGAGGAACATGATGTAATACACGATTTCCTCACTTGAGTGTCTTTACAGCTAAAGGCCTGCAGAATTTGCTCTGCAGAATTTGCATGCCCAACGCTTGCCTACACATCAACTAATGAAACACTGAAGTTACTCAGCCTAAAGCATCTGCTGGTGTGTTCATTCTGCATCCGTGCTGACCCTGGCAGCTTTCATTTAGGATCCTCCCTCTCTGCTAGAAGAGGTTAGACTCCCCTGCTTAGAAAACTGCTAGTTTTATTTTTACGTCCTGCCCCAGTGCTTTGTGTTCCTGCCATTTTCTGCAGAGGCTGCATTTGCTGGCAGAAATTTTTCTGCCATGATGCATCTAGATTTTCATTCCTGAAGAGGCAGCTTGAACATGATGGTAACCTCGTGGTTGTGACAGCTGAGTTAATTCAGCTAGAAAATCTGATTCTTTTAGGACAGAATCCTACTCTGCAAAACATTACAGAAGACAGAAATATTTATTATAGTTTGAGGCAGTCAGGATTTGGGGACAAGGAGGGGAAAGAGTTTGAAAGATAGAGATTGCAAGACACCTTTTGTTAAAACAAGTGAAAAGGCAATTCATTTTGCATGCTATTATTTCCAACTAGACTTAATTGACTGCCTGTCCACTCTCCTCCCAGTTTATTGCAAAACCCACCACTACAGCAGTTTGAATGGAATATATGACGAAAGGTAGTCTACCTATGCATTGTCCAGTCTCTACATCTGCTGGAAGGGTGTAGAATTTCTTGCACATACCCACATTACAGAAAAAAATCTCTTTTCAAAGGAAATTATGAAGCTTAAGTTCTTGTTGTGCATAGTCCTTCATTAGTGCAGTGACATTTGTTAAAGCAGAGAAATGTGAAAGGATGGCTTGATGGCAGAGAAGAGCAAAGGCACAACCTAGGAACGAAACACAGAACCCAGGAATCAAACCCATGTTGTTCTGCCTTTCTCACCGACAGCTGATGAAAGACAGCTTGGAAAGGTCCTTGTTCAAGTAACTGTGTCTCATTGAATGATGTGGCAGGGACAAAGGCACAGCATCAGAAGTGAATCTAAACCATCTGTTAAATGTCATCATGCACAAAACGTGTTACTGCATTAGCTCCAGATCCAGGCATTCGTATTCACATTCTGGCTGGGATACTAAATAAAGAATAGAAAAATCTTAAGCTAACAGAACAGAAATATTAACCTCAGTAAAAATGGTATGCAATTAACTACCTGCTCAGAGAAATGCCAGAAGGGGGTTAGCAGACAGGTACTGTGTGCCAAGACCGGGCACTAAGCTATCTGGGATTTCGCAAAAACAGATTTCAAAAACCCTATGGAGGGCCCAGAGCTGGAATAGCTGATCAGGACTGAAATACCTAGCAAAGAAAAATAAACTTCTCATGGCACTGGGAAAAATTGTTAATTCCTCAGAGCAAAGTAATGGTACTGCTATTCTAAACATCTGGTCAAATTAGTTAAAGCACAAAACCAAGAACTTGAGGCCTAAAGACGATCACTTTTATAACAGTTTTATTCAAGTCTGTGTGCTCTAGTGTTGAGACAAGGCCTAGATCAGCATTACACTGTAATACAATAATTTTAGCCATTGAACCAAGCCTGCTTGGCATCCTTGGTTTACAATTTACAGTACATCCAAAAAAAGAGCAAAGAGAAAAAAAATCCCAAAAACGCCAACAACTTTAATCAGCTCTTTGCTTTGCTTAAATATTGTTCTATAACATAAAATAATTTAATACAAAAAAGAACTGTAATCCAAATACACATAATACATTGACACAGAACAGAGGAAAGATACAGTAGATTATGCACAAGAGTATTCAGTTGATGTGTTACCTACAGTGAAACAAACTGGACATTAATATAATTTAACTATTTAAGCCCAAGAGGGTCAGAGGCAACAAGTCCGGGTCACAAATAAAGCTTTTTAAAAAATAATGCAATCTTCTTTTCCTCTAAGCTTACTGCTGTACAGAAGTTAAAGGAAGGCTCCAACAAATCACTTAATTTGACAACGTTTCATCACACAAACAAGAAAAACTTGGTGGCCTCCGTTACTTTACTCAACTCTGGGGTACGTTACCATTTGCTAATGTAACTGCTTCATTGCAGGTTCTTCGGGCAAAACATACGTTCAGGTGCTACTTCGATAGCAACAGACTTTTGAACACCATGGACAGAAGACATACAGAGGTCTCCAAAACCAGACTGAAATACTTAAGTTGTAAGATGAATCCCAGTCCTGCAGAGTTTGGAGTTCTTTATGAAGTACCCAACACCTTCCACACAGTGATTTCAACACAAGCAGGAACTATCCCTTATCTCAGAAGAACAGACATGGGGACATGATCTTACACTGGAGTAAATTACTCACCTGGTTCTTCAGATTTACAACATTGTACCTAGGAAAGTCAGGTCACCGATTTTTGCATCTGGCTTTAAATAGAAGCAGGAGCAGATCCACAATTAATAAGGCAAAAGAAAGAAGTAGCTTATAAAAAGAGGGAGGAAATACATTCTCTGGCTGAGAAATCCTTGGACTTTCAAAGCCACAGAAGAGACACTGTTAAAAGCACAGGTATTTTCCCTGATTTCTCCACCACTGTTGCCCTGCCCACTCCATATAAGCCTCTCAAGTCAGGCAAAATATCTCAGATATTTCCAGCTTGTCCTGAATTTATGACAAAGAAATCATATATACCAGCACGGACTGCTACACCAACAGCTGACAAACAAGAACCCAAGAACTCTAGTAACAGTGGTGGGTGTTGATCACTGCTGAACTTGTCAGGTCTGTCCACCAGCCTGGAGGGATGCATTTTTGAAAGGAGAAAAAACACCTGAGAAAAGGCCTCAGGTTAAACTGACGTTTTCACATACAAGCTCCACTCACCACTTACTGCCCCTTTGCAGCTAGCAATCTGCTAACGCAAAAGTCGTTGCTCTTTCTTCCTGTGTCAGAAAACATTCTCAAAGCTTACCCCGTTCGTGGTAAGAACCCCCCCCTTTTTTGGCATGGCATGTGCAGTCATGGAAAGGCCACAAGAGTCAGCAATCAAACCAGCATTTACCCAGAGGCTTGCGAAGGAACTCTTTCCTCAGATAAATTGACTCTTTCCTCTGACCATCAAAGTCCAGAGCCTGGTCCTTCACCATTAATCTCTACAGGACAATCCCCCAATTTAGATTAGAAGAGCTTTGCTGAGTTGGGGTCTTGTGCATTTTGACCCACAGATACATTCCATTGACTTCAGTGATGTTTAAGTATGTGAAGAGCTTTCTTGAATTGAGGCCTCTTCCCTTGTAACTTGAAAGTTAATTGCCCTAAATATAAACTTTTACTAGTAGATGTTCTTGGCTTTAAGTGGTTTCTTATTTTAACTGCCAAATATGAGGGGCACTGGTGCCTACTGACTTTAAGTGGATCTAGGTATCTTTTCCACTTCGAATTTAGCCATCCCCCCCCCCCCCCTTTTTTTTTTTTTTTTTTCTGTGGCTTCATTCTTTACAGTCCAGGATTTCTGGATGCTATGGCTGTCAAGATAACCTTGAAAAACAGAGTAATGGCCGAACTGATGCTTGTAACATCTGCTTGAGATGCAGTGTGAAAAGTCAGCTTAGAGGTATTAGCTGCCCTATTCAGATACAAATGCTAACCCTGTTGACATTTTAAGAGCTGCTCGCTAAAGCCTGCAAGACAGAAGACCAAGCCTACTCTGAATATCTGGGCAGTCAGTCGAGGGTGACAACTCATTTCATGACACAGATTTGGCCTGGGAGAAAACACATGACCCAAGTTGAGAAATGGCCACATCCAAGTAACCTAAGCTGAGAAGTGGCCACATCAACAAATTCCAGAAGAACCCAAGGAAGAAGCTCAGTTCTCCTCTAGATGTGGCTAAACTGAAGAAGCTCAGTGTGCAACTGAGCTATGCCAAACATTAATCAGAGGCCAGGTTTGTTCTGAAACTCAATGAGGAGAAACCAAGTACAAGGGTTCCCAAAGAACTTGTTCGTTTATCTACTGAAATCTGCTATTAGCAACATTCTTGTCAATGAAGCTTGGAAAAACACCAGCATGTCTTCCCGCTTCATTATAACCTCTACTGCTAAGAGAGTGAGACACAAAAGCATCAGGACATAGCTAGAACAATCTTCTTTCTCAGACCCATATGTCTCTCTTCAAGACAAGAAGGTTAGCTTTATCCAACCTCAACATCTGTTCTTGAGAAAATGCTATATGGGAACAATCAAGGTAGAACAGGGAGACAGTGTCAAACACACTGAAATAGCATATATAAAAAGCATTATTCTGGTCTTATGTTGGGGTTTCAGCCAACAACTTTGGAGCACAATGTAGGTTCTCACTAGCTATCCTGGGAGCTAAAATTTGAGTATGGACAAGATCCTAGAAAAGTATTTCTGAATAATGAAAGGCCTTTCCCCACAGACATGATTATTTTTCAAATAATTTATTTTAAGCAAATAAAACTTTGGCATTCCTCCTGCAGATTTGTTCTAAGCCCCCTTTTGCTAGCTGTGCATCCATCTGACCCACCAGTTACAGACCTAACAGTAGCCCACTTCAAGCTGAGCTTATAAATCCACTACACTACACACTAAAAACGTGTCATGGTTTCTCAGTATTAGCTATATCAGGCTGTCTGCACATTATTAGCATTCAAATACAAAAAGGACTGCATTAGGATCTTATATATGAGGAAAACAATACTGCAAATACAGGGAAACAATCAGGATTGTGTGTAGATAAACCTTAAGAGCACACGAGATTATTTTAAAAAATCTGTTTTCAAAAAAAGACCTTCACTTTTAAAAGCAGTAGTGACCGATAGGAAATCACCACCTTTTGGTCTGTGGACAATCAGCTCTTCCACAGGTCAGAAACCATCAAAAAAAATGCCCTGCCTTGTCATTTATTGTTGACTTTGGAGACATACATAGTAAAAGCAAGTATAATCTTAACTTATAAAACTGAATTGCTGGTTTTATTCTTCCATCAGGAATTTGCATGTCGGAGTCAAATACAAGTGTTTGCCTCAGTCCTCCCACCATTCCAGCCTCAACTGCCTACCTAAAGCAATTCCTACCAAAACTTACATTTTCTTTCCATTCCATCTCTACAAATGAGGTAGCTCAGGGTAAAATAAAACAAACCAACCAGAAATTAAGTAACTACACATTCCTCAAATTCTTCTTTAGGACCCAGCTTACCTATGGTGCCAAGAGATTACCAAGCAGCTAGTATCCCTCTGTCCTCTGACTGCTTATTATGTTAAGGAGGATAATTTCACTTCTTATTCACTATTTCCTGCCAACCTCTGCTTTCACTTCTCCCAGTTGTGCCTTATGCTTCTAGCTTGGAAACATTTCAGGTCAAAGCACACCTAAAACATGTATTGGTTTCTGTCTTAGGCCTCCAAGTACTATGGTAACAAGAATTAATAACCAATAAAGATGGGACAGGAGCAGAATTATTATTGAGAGATAAGCAGAGCTAGTGTTAGTGCATTTCTTTCCACAGGGTTGTATGCACATCAGTAAATGGGAGGACGTGAAATGTTTGCTGTGCTGGTATTTGGCCTGATGTGTGATGAACACTACGGTACTGAAAGCTACAAGCAGGAGTTCCCTCCCAAAAAAACCCCCACAATCTCAGGCCCTAGCAAGGAGGCATGTGAGACAGAAGGCACCTAGGAATACAGGATGCACCTAACACATACGTATGTATTTCACAGGCACAAAAAACAAAACAAAACCAACAAAAACACAACTGAAAAAAAAAAAAACAAAAACACTCCAAAAAACCATTCTGAGTAGGAAAATTATGTTCCTCGTCATTTAACACTAAAGAATGAAAGATTTTTCACTTGTACAGTAGGAAATGAAATGTGTTTCTTGTATACAAACATTGATGAAATGCTGAAGACATTCCAGTTGGAAAAAGGAAAAAAAAAAAAGAAAAAAAAAAAGATCCTTGCCAGAGAGGACCAGTAATAATTCTGGTAGCTAGACCCACCACCCAGTGTGAAATTACCTTTTATTTAAGCTCACACACACCACTTAGCTGGGGACTATTTTTAACATATCAAAATAAAGCTGATGTAGGTCACTTCAGAAGCTGTATTCATCTTTGACCAATGACAATGTTGCTTAAAAAAGCTGAGCATGAGAAAAAACAAAAGCAAATGCACATTTTAAATGCAGCATGTGACTTTCTACTAGCCTGTTCAATAGAGGGAGCAACAGAATAAGCTGTAAATGCATTTCTATACTGAATCATGAAATTGTGAAAGTAGGTCTGAGGAAACAATAAACCTAAGTTCTTCTGAAGACTCTTGTTTAACAACAACAAAACAAGGAAAATCTAAACCATAAACTGGATTGGCAACAGAAAAAAAAAAAAGATTAAAATTTGGTTAAAGATCCTTTCTGTCCAGCTAAATACAATACCACTGCCTGTGCAAAGCACCATATTCTAATCTCACAGTAGGAAACTTAACAGAAAAACATAGGAAGGTATTCTTTCCTAAAGGTATCTTATACTTATATGATCAACCACAGGTTTACAAAGTCTGAAAGTTCTCCTCTGTGACAGCATGAGTATGTTTTGGTTCCCTTTGCACATACATGCTGTATTTATTGCTTGTTTGCACATATGTTTTAACACATGCCTATTCCCTCAGTCTTAATGTCCAGTTTTACCCAAATTGTAGCCTTAAGTGAGTAATAAATATATAAGATAGGAAACTGTTCTGCAGCAGCAGGATAAAGATGGGAAATCTTCATTTTCAAATATAGGTATCCTTGTTTCAGACTGAAAAAAGTTAAGCCAAAAGGAGGACCTGCATCACTGTACAAGATATAAGCCTCCTTATTCGCTACAGAGTTGGCAAGAGTTCTTGAGTGTATTTCCAAAGCGCATGGAAAAGTTTAGAAAGCAATACGCACTTTTTCTAAGAAGAAAAGTTTCAAAAAACCCAAAAGAAACAAAACCATTCAATTTGCTTAAAATTACTTACAAAAGTAGTAGGCTATTACTGAATTTTGGGATACAGTATTAGGTTTGGTTCCATACATCTAAAGGGACTCCAGCTCCCATATTCATCCCACAGAGATGAATTAATTTTCAAATAGAAGTTAAGCTCAAGATAGAAAGGTGACTCAAGATAGGAGGTTTTCTGTAATTTTCTATTTAAGAGAACGCTCCAGATGACAAAAGACCTTTCTTTACTTGACCATTACTGCCTCACCTTCAGCAGAATGAGAGGTATCCGGTTTCATGACAAATCGAAGTAACACCTCTATGCAGTATTGTTCATAAAGTCTTAAGGTAACAGCATGCTATGAAGAGGAAGGCAACTACTCCCATTCCTAGAGGTACAGAAAAATACTTCATCATAAAAGCATGCCAAACCAGAACAAGTCTTTCCACATCAATAATGAAAACTTCACTTTGAAAATACTCACTTTGTTAGAAAACCAATACAAAAAGAATATTTTCACTGAGATTCCATGCCCCATACTGAATATTAACCCACTGCAATAATAGTCTGAAGGGAAAAAAAAACCCCAAACTATAAAAAGTGACATTTGCACCTCTGAAAAGGATTGAAAGGAGGTAAAACCTACTTGGTGGCAAAAAAGAGCATTGTGCCATCCATAGGAAGCAACAGTATTAGAAAAAAATCTGTAACTATTATCACCGTAGTTTCTTCTCTCTACCTCTCCCACACTCCATTTCTGTGTTTTGTTTTGTTTTTTTGCACTGGTTGATATGTCTCTGCTTTCCCCCCAATTTTACAGGAAAAAACAAACAGGCTATAAAGATAGCATATTTTGAAGGGCTGGCAAATTTTTTTCTAATTCCTAAATCAGCACATCAGTTACATAAATTAGTGCTATATACTGTCGCTGGCTATTTAAAAGAAAATATATATATATTTCCAGACTAGGAAAATTCTCTCAGCAACGATCTTACTACTGTTACTATCAGTTAAAAATTTGTCACTTCATCTTGGTGAGCCTTGTAATTATTTTAACACATTTTACCCCATTCTTCTGTCATTATGTTTTAGACTGCTCAGTGATTTTGCACTCTATTACCTTTTTCTCATTTTCTCAGAAAAAAAAAAAAAGTGCAACGTATTCAGATACTTAAGAAACAAGACATTTATTAGAATTTTTTTATAGCAAGATTTTCATCGTCTTCCTCAAGAACACTGCTAGAAAGGTATGTCAATCAACGTAAGTCTGAAACTTTTGTCTCCCTGATAAATGGGAATATAGTAACCAGTAGAAAAAGAAAAAACTGTGAGCTGACTGGCTCATATCTTCTCAGTATCTAATGGACTACAGTGGAGCACACCTTTGGATTTTTGGAGCACCTCAGCTCCCGCAACTGGGAAGGAAAAAAATCAGAAAGGAGAGAAATCAAGCCAAGATGGGATAGATGGATACAGGGAGAGGTTACGTGCTAGTTTAAATATGTGCATAGCCTCTGGCCTCAGGACACCTGTTGCAACAGCTTTTGGGATGCATAAGGTAAAACATCTGAAGGCTGTTTGCATTGAGACCCCCCTCTGCCTGTCTGAGAATACCCCACAACCTGCTAAAGCCACTAACTTTGTTTCTATAACAGAGTCCTCTTGCCTGATACCTTAGGTCATAGGGCTCCCAACTGGAAGACAGTTATGGGTTGATGCTGAAAGACTACTTCATTTTACTTCATGTGCTAGATTCAATGAAAATCACTGCATCCAAGGAGTGTTTAAAAAAAAAAACAAAAAAAACCACCAAAAAACCAGACCAAATTGTGCTTCTACCTAGTCTTTCTAGCAGCTTTCCAGTAGGGAATATCTAGGTTGGAAACCCAGATGTGGAGCCTTGACTCCTTGTCATCCGTCCTACCCAGTTCCTTTGACATAGCAATGTCCGTTTGGTGTTAGGGAAGATGCTCTTCAGAGCAAAATACTTCTAATAGGTCAGCTACACTCCACCTTCACCCAGTGACTACCTAAAAGGGAGACAGGTGGAAGGGGTTTTGATACTTCATCCTCAAATTTCCTCAGCAAAAGAGGTGACAGAACAACTTGGCTTTAGAGCTGTCTTGCCTGCTGGAAACTTGACAGAAACCTATAGTTCACTTGGTGAAAGCAATTGGTCAACCATGAGACAGCTCAGTGGTCTGAGTTAAACCAATGTGACCTAGAAACGTAACCTCCCATTCCACACAAGTAAATAGGTTTTAAAGATTTCTGTTTGAATGGAGCTATTCCAGGAGATACCTTTGAAGAGCAGACGATGCTTCCTATGACTTTTGTAATGATATTTTTTGCATGGAAAGCATTCCATTTCAGAACAGCTGATCCAGTTTTGTTTCAGACTTTTCAGAATAGTAAGGGAGACTAGGAAAAACAGAGTTTTAATCTCCTGTTTCAAGTCCCTCTGGCAGCCTCTGACTGGGCTTTCCTTGAGTCTATTTCTATAGCACAATCGAAATGAACCATCTGTTCAGAGGGGTTTTGCCTTTTTTTTTTGTCTCAGGATCACAAACTGAGTTTTCTGAAATGGAAAGCAAGAGGACAAATGCTTAAGTAATCAGAATGCTAAAGACCTACATTTAACAAAAGTGTCAGAAACATGAGTCTCTCAACCCTGGCACCCGAATACCTTGTCTACCCAGTCAACAGTCTATCCAGCTCCAGCAGCCCGTGTAACGTTATTAATGATGGCTCTGGAGCACTCACTGGGGAAGGCAGCAAAAAGTACTTCTGCCATTAAACGCATTTCATGGAACATGATAAACAAGAAATGTGTGACCTTTCTACAGAAAACCATACTGTAATTTCTTGGAAAAAGGGTGCACCTGACTAATGGCAACATGCTGGTTTTAGCCCTCAAGCAGAATTAAAACCCCTTAAGTACAGTATTTCCCCACACATGCTGATTTTTAACATCAGGTTACAAACATCTAAAGACTCAGGTTCTCTGTGCTGACAGCTGCAAGGAAGTATTTGGCTACACTGTCTTCACAACAGTACTGGGCTTCCCTAGCAGGTTGAGCACTGCATTGGCAGCGTGTCAAATCAGTTATTTGCACCCAAAGGCTCAGTAGATTAGCAAAATGAGCACAGATCTGTACAGAAAGAGTGAACAGATATGCTGTACTCTGCAATAAAGCAGACTACCCTATTACACTCACATAAAGGCCACATCCCTTATTTATAATGCCAAAACTGGGGAAGAGTGAAGCTCTCATTAAAGCCAGTAAGATATACCTGCAGAGGCACAGACCCGCTTGCAGTCTCTGTACAGAAAACCGTGAGCATAGGCACACCTTATTTGTGTGACTTCCTCCTTCGAGACAGGGGTCTGTTCTTGCTCCAGAGTTAGGAGTTTTGACATATTTGAACAAGAATAATGTTTTACCTGTCTACAGTGCCTTTCACTCAAAGATCTCAAAGGACTTTATACCTATTATGTATGTCCCAACCCCTCCCCTTGTGAGGTAGGTATTATCCCTATTATTTACAGATGGGCAAATTCAGGCACAGAGGTTACATTATTTGCCCAAGGTCACACAGTGAGTCAGTGACAAAATAAAACAGAATCCAGATGTTTTGATTCCTGTTTGCACAATCCAACTACTAACAACGCAAGCCTCAATTTCAAAAGAGCCTTAAACAAGTATCCGCATGCATAAGAACAGTCTTAGGTTTCAAGGGCCATTCCTAAAAAGCGTACAAAAGGAGGAAAAACAGGAAATAAAATAATTAAAAAAAAAAAAAATTGGGGGACACATAACTTACTCCTGCAAGCCAACACAGCTTTAAGAAAGAGTTTCTGCTAATTCCCTTCCCAAAGCTGAGGCAGCTTGACTATGAGCCTGAGATACAAGGGCTGGGAAAAGGAGGGTGATGGAACTAAAGTTTGAAACAAAAAAATCAAGCTAGAATAAACAGCCATACCATAAAGCCCTCATCTTTTTGAAAGCACAGGGTCATAGAAAAATAGGGCTGAGAGGGACCTCAAGAGATCACTGAAGTCTATCCAACCTGCCTTGAAGCCAGGATCAACTACACCTACTCGTTCCCAACAGTCTACTTCGTCTGTTCTCTAAGACCTCCATCAGTGGAGATGCCATGCCCTTCCTCTGCAACCTGTTCCACCTTGCACTGCCACATGAGCAAAAGAGGACAAGCGAGTGTAAGATAGCTACTTCTGCTCCTTCAGTGGGGGTACCGTGATTCCCAGGCCTATCTAATGATCTGAATACATTTCAGAGATAGGTAGTCTCCAGATGTTTACTTGTTTCTGTCCTTGATTCCTTGGGGAAATATGAAACACTGGTGTCTGCTGTAGTGTAATATTCGAGTTTTGAAAATACTGATTAATACCAGGATAGATACCAATATACTTACTGCAAGTGCCAAATCCTACAAGGTCAGTAACAAAGACTTTGATATGATAATTTTAGCTCATTGCAGATTCAAACTGCAATAAGAGGACAGGGAAGACTACAGAAAAACCCCACAGCAAAAGTCAGCAGCTTTGAGTTGCCAAGTTACATCCAACTGCAGACAAGAATCAGGCAGTTGAACACCACATGCTTCAGCAGAGGCAGCACCATATGATCTCTGTAGCATCCCTCCATCTCATCTGTCTTCAAAGTGCATTCTCAGTGCAAAAAGTAGGATTGAATTTAGAGGGGCTCGCTGTCCCCATTGGATTTCATACTAAGACCAGAATTCTTGCTTGAGTTCATATGCTGCAGCTTTGTGTGTGTTAAGTTCACTTCTGCATAGCGGAATGGTGCTGTCCTGGCTCTGCCCCTCAGCATCTATGTCCAACAGTGTCCGCTCCTCTACAGGAAGACCCACCTGGAAAGGAAGCAGTGCAGGCAGTCCAGGTCTCTCTTCTACAGTGCTGCTGCTACTAGCAAAACAAGAGTCCAGATTGCTTGGAGTATCAGTACTTGAACTGTTGGCAGAAGATTCACCCTTAGCATTGCTGGGTGACACGAACCACCACGGATCAAGCCGCTGCCGACTGGCTGCAGGACGTGGCCGGGGCAGGAACTCCAGTGTCTTGGGTCTTTCCAGTGTGGGGTCCTGCTGTGCATTCCATCGTCTTGGGGTTGGAGGAAAAACAAGGTTGGGGTCTGGCAGGCGAGGGACCTCATTGGGATCTCTACTTGGACTAGGTGTTTTTAATACACCTATCCAAAACAGAGAATGTAAGAGAAGAGGGAAACATGTTAGATGTCACTGCTAAATGGTTCCAACAGATCTTAGCTTATTGTATGTACACTGTGAAAACATTTTCAAAGCAGAAAGCCCCCATTCAGAATCTACAAACTCCATATCTTCAAGATTACGCCAATCTAAAGTGGATAACTGGCTTCTTTATCCCTACACTGTTCTCAACGCGTTGCAAGACACCTGTTTCTCTGGCCTAGCACAAGCAGCAAGTTTTGTTCATTCTCTCTTTTGCTTTCTTCACTTTTCAGATTGGAGAGCATGGCTTTGACATCCTACCAGAGGTAAGGACTCTCCAAATCCTTCGGAGGACACATTACCCATTAACAGCTTGAATGGATCAGGGAGACACTTGCACAACAGGATGTGTGACACTGTTTGGAGCAAGCAGGACCAACTTCCTGGAAGAGCCATTTAACACCACCTACTCTGGATGCCTCCTGGTTTGTTTTCATTTAGGGGTGGGGGATGGTGTTTGGGTTTTAGGGGGGGGGTTGTTTGCTTGTTTGTTTTTAATAAATACAACATAACTTTTAAATTTTCATGAATATCATTTTAATGAGTATTCTCAGCTGCATTAACCCACATTTTACTGCAGACTGCCATTCAACAGACAACCTCACATTTGCTTAACCACTGGGAAAAGTCTAATTAAATCAGATTTTAATTTATTATTCTAGTCCTTTTTTCTGAGTTACTAGGGCAAGAAAACAGGAAGGCATTTTTCAAGTTATCAAGTCACAGCCACTCTTAAAGACTGCAACACTACCCAGGAAGATCCCTCTTGCTTGCAAAGGAATAAGAACAACAGTGGCACAGCCTCAAACTGCTTTAGAGATCTGGTTTTCACTGTCTTAAAGATCAGAACGTGCTTTGATATGGTGACAGTTTTCACTGTCTTAAAGATCAGAATGTTCTTTGAAATTGTAACAGCAATACAAACAAGTGTATAAAGGCAATGGAGATGGAATCCCGAGGAACTGCTAAAAATGTGCAATATTTGTACTTTGTCTAAGAAACAATACTACGCTGCCTCACAGCACAGGGGAGCAGAGAGAGCTCCCTAGTGCAGAGATGCTGGAACAGAGACCATTGCTGCATTATTTGTGTAAAGATAGCATCCATAAGCTCTTCCTGTGGGCTGGCCATCACAACGGATGCTGTATAAGCAACGTGTTTACTTCCTAACAAGTAATTATACTGTTTGGGTCTTTAGTCTGAAGAGGAAAAAGAAGATGGCTGAAAACCTACCTGCTCCCAGTGCTCCAGTTAAACAGCTACTGGAAGGGCATCCACTGGTTGGGCACCCATTGACAACTAGTCCACTCCCTTTGATGGCCCCATCAGAAGGTGTACGCCTGTGCCCGCTCTGCTGGGTGTGGGAAGAGACCGTCACATGTGTGGGAGTCAGGGACTGGTTGGGGTCTTGTTTGAACCTCTCGATCTGGACATTGACTAGGGGGTTGGTAATGGCTGGCAAGGGAGCCTTGACTGTCACTGGGCTGACAGGCATTTCATACACCACAATCTCGTCACTGTCTGAGCGCAGCAGGGACCGGGTGGAATTACATTCGGAAATGGAAGACAGGGAAAGAAGGGTGAGGGATGTGGATGGCTCGCCTAGCAACAACATAGGATCCTCTTTCTTGAAGATCTTTCGGGAAGGTGGACTAGTGCTCCTGCGTGGGCGTCCAGCTCGCTGGAAAATGCTGTCACGCTTCTTCTTCTCTTCCTTGGGTGCCTCTGGCTCCTCCTCAATCAGCAGCTGACACTTCCCTGCTTCTAACAGATCAAACCCCAAGCCTGCAGCAGCCAGCACTGCTCCACAGCCAAGCAATGCAACCTCACATCGCTTGTGGTGGGAGCCACTACGTTTGAGGCTGTTGGTGGGTGTCAGCTGTGGGGTACTAGTAGCAGAGTTCACAGGGGTGGACTCCTCATTGGCATCACTAGAAGGGCCATCCCAGTCTTCATTCTTCTGAAACGGGATGCAGAGGTATGACTGATTGTGCCCAGGTGAAGGGTGCACTTTGCCCTCCCCATTAAGACATTCACTGTCTTCATCATCTGGAAAGCAAATGAAAACAGACTTTGCATGGGTGTAACATTTTCACTGCCAAATTTCACTGTCTTACAAATATACATGAAAATAAGCTTCTCCTCAGAAGATGCAAATTGTCCTCATCGCAAGCATCATTCACCAAATGCCAAATACTCACAGGCTATTGTCTCCAAAGCAGATAGGCTAAGACAAGTAACTGGTAACACTATCAGAGCAGAAGAAATTAGTGACACGTTAATCTATTTGAGATCAATTGCAGAACAGCATTTCAGAAGCAAGCTACACCTCAGTTACTTATACAGTAAATTTGTATGTTTGGGAGTGAGGAGCAAAAAACAGGAAAATTATAAGGACCTCTCCTTGCAAGTGAAGGTGTAGCCATGCTGCACATGTAAATATCAACAGGAAAGGAGCTGAGAGGTAGCATGGAGCTAGAGGGGAATTAAGAGAAGCTTGTTAGCTTGACAGATAAGAAGCACAAGCAGAGAGGTGAAAAAAAAGAAAATCCAGAAGGAGAAAGTAGTTACTCACAAAGAATAAAAGAAAAATGGATACCACCAAAATGAAAACATTGCTGTAGGGTAGCAAGTGAAGGTCAGGAAAGGAGAGGTTCATTCAAATATGAATGGAAGTGGGGATGAGAATATATAAAGTCCAGGGAATTCATTTACCCATCTCTGCTAAGCTGGTGAATCCTGGAAAAGCAGGCGCAGTTCTCTGGATCTTCCCAAGGTTTGGTGCACTGGATGACCACTGTTTGTATCCCTCTACCAGAGCTTTCAGACTGAAATAGTAGAAAGATGGGAGAAAATGTACCAGGCTCACAAACAATTTTAATTCCCCCCTTCTATATTCTCTATTGCTCTAATTAGGGTATGCATGTATTCTTCTTAATTACATAGATTGGAAGTCCTTCCTCAGCAAAACATTTGCAACATCTTTACAGCACCTTAGAATACAAAAAAGTCAAAAAGTCCCTCCCTCATTTGTTACACCATGGCAGTCAAAAGACCTCTGCTGATAAGCCACAGCTACAAAGGAAGAATAATAGAAAGCACCACTACAGAAATCAGATGAAACATTTTCTTTTTAAACCAAAGCAAACCTACTATAGCAGGTAAAAAATGAAGTGCTCAGCAGGAGGGGAAAAATATTTCCATTAACATTTCCATGTGAAATACAAATGAACAATGAAAGTCAAAGATCACTCACTGAGACAATAACATGCTACAGTCATTGTAACAGCAAAGTCATGCCTCCATGTTATAAACCTCAATATTCCTCCTCTAAAGGAAACACTGCATTGAAGTACAGACAGTTAAAAGCATAATTTCTAGATTATGGAAAAACAGGTATAGACAGAAAATTTAATGAAAGGAGTAAAAAGATATGTGGATAGTCTGAATTATCTCAACTGGACAAATGAAAGCATCAACTTGTTATTGAAAGAACAGAAAACTTAGGAGCTAAGACCTCTTCCAGGTCCATTACTAACTAGCATTGTTCTTTGGTAAGACAAGTAATTCATTACAATCCTTTGCTTGCAGAGAAAGAAGGGTATGAGCATACAGAAGTTCTCTCGTTATTCTTATGTTCCACCAGAATCACTCTGCATTTCTAAAGTGGCTTCCACTGCAGGATTTCAAAGTTTTATTATATCAGGTTTTTTTGCCTTGGTATGCACTTTTCCTTTAATTCTGTACCTAACTGGGATGCCCTGCATGTCACCAAACTAGATTGCTACAGCAAGGTCACAAGGTCTAAACTTGATCAGCACATGTTCAGTTGGTTGATGACTGCGCTATAGGCATTACACTAAGAGTATCCTGTGCAGTTCTCAACTGCCTTGGAAGTCCATCATTTCCTCCCCATGAACCATTCTGGCACATGCAGTACCTTGCTATGAACTGGAATCCAGACAGCACAGTGCTGAATCCTACTTATCAAGAAAGACAACCACACGGTTTTACAAGAGAGATGCAATTCAGTGTGTGGGTCTGTTCTGATTTACTCTCTCCACACTATGCTCAGCTATGTAACACAACCCACCAAACAATGGATGTTGTATCTACATTATCCATGTGTACAACACTTAGGATAAATACTGGGTTAGTAAAATAATACATAGTTAGGATAAATAGTACTCATACATAGTTAGGATAGCAAAGTTGTAAGTGCAGCAGTAATCTTCAGTTTAGCCTTCACATTACAGTCATAACTATCTAAAGCGTCTTGGGAATTGCCCTTTATTGTACAGCAGGACTCATCAACTTAGTTTGCTTCCTTATGACTTTTCAGAGCAATCTTCCCTTCCAAAAAACAGACTGAAGATTTGCTGTTACTGACAAAGCGCAGCTCAATCTGAACAGAAAGATAAATAGCTACCAGAATAATTTCAAGGCCTGCTACATTTGCCTCCAGGTTATAAAATCTTTATCCTTCCCTTGTATTTTTTGCTCTTTCGCCCTCTCTCCCAAATTACAAGCAGACGCCGAAGATCTGTGCAGAGGATAGCTGCACATCCCTTTAATTAGACAGTAGTGTGCATTTGAAAACAATTCAAAACATGTTGACTTAGATAACACTGCTGTAGTAGGAACGTACTCTGTTGCTGCTCCAAGGGGAGAGAAACTGGAATGATTTGAAAGCACTAGCAGCAAAACTAGCTATTTTAGTCACTAGCATGACAATTCAGGAACGTAAAGACTGCTTACCTGTAATCTATTTAGATTAAATAACAGGAAGGTTATTTCTCTGTTTCTTGTATTATGGTCAAGTTACTTCTCTGTTGCCTTTTTGTACTAGGAAGTCAAAAGCACTTCTCTTCAGGACTGAAAAGGTGACGAGGCTTATGTGCTGAGCAAATTGCAAAAAACTTTCCTACAACTGTAAGATGCCATCTCTGGTGTCTTAACATCGTTCTGTAACACCATGGTGAGGTGTTAATACAATACTGTCATGAATAGAAAGTCTCTGTTCCCAGGCTCACCCCTATTTAGCTTGCAAGATTTTAAGAGATAACTGATAAAGGACTATGAGTACCCCACATCCAGTGTCACCTTCTGTAAAATCAGTAACACCACCAGTGTGAAAACTTAAACAGGGTAAAGATCACCCATGCCATCGTAACAGTGTGAAAATAATCAATCCCAAGTTTATAGACAATTAAGACTTCACCATACATCCTTGAGAATATACCATAAGATCACAATTGAACTGTTACAACACTAAAGCTTCATCTGGTCTCTGCAATTCACACAGCAACCTTCCGCTGCTGTGTATATTCCTTATGCTCAAAGATAAATGCAGAAGGGTGAATAATCACCGTGTAATCTTTTCATGACTGCCTTTACTTGATGTTAATTATAGGTCAGTTTACTCATGCTAGAGAATTTCACTGTAATTCCCACAATGTAATCCTTGCATAAATTTGGAATTACCTCCTGTGGAGAACACATGGAAAGTGATATAAAAGATGAAGATTCAAGTTCCTGTGATCACAGTGTCACGTAAGCAACTGGAATAGCAGCATTGCTGCTACCAGAATAGTGTCATAGAGAAGACTTCTGTGTCCTAAGTTTAGCTCTTCACTTGACCCCAATTTTTATCCTCCTACCCTCTAAAACTGGAATTAAAGAATACTAAAACCAGCAAGGATTCTATATTTTGAGTTGTTAACATTTACTGCAACTCTGCTCCCTTTAATTTAAAGGCTGCAGTCCGGCACGATCTCAGCAAGACCCAGTAGTTCATTGAATGTTAAGCATACTGCCCTGCCAGCAACATTATCATGTTTCGGATACTCTGCAGAATGCCATAGGTGTACTGAGGCTCCCTGGAAGAGGTGATGAATACTATAGAACATCTCAGTTGTAGAGAGAATACCATGGTTTTAAGAGCAACCATGGTTATCAAGCAATTCCTCTCCAGCTGTCTGTGTCCAAAAGCAATTCAATGCCTCAGACTGTACAGTAATGAACAGAAAACTGAAGAGCTTTATTCCTAGAATTCTAAGAATATGATTTCAAAGTAGAAGGGTTTTTCTACCAGCTTCAGTGATCTCCTGCCCTTTTATATAATTAATGATTGTAAAGTGTAACATCTGTTTCAATTCCATAGAATGCTATACTTCATCTATAGAATAAGTAAAGCATAGGTAGTAGCTAAAGAAGCTTCCTCCACATTGCCCTGGTAACACGTCAAGAGCACCTTTGAGAGAGAACATATTTTAATGTCATTAGAACACTTAGATCCAGGCCCTCTCACAGAGGACTGCAATAGTGATGCATTATGTAAACATCTGTTTTCCAGGAATTTCACACCTGAGCACATAATATTAAAGATAAATTAGAACTAGTTATTTTATTTTCCCTGCTAAATAATATGGCAGGAGTCAAACTATTTATTTAGCACGGGGAAAAAGCTTCAAACTCCACAAAAAATCACAAGGCATTAAAATCTTTTAAAAGATCAAAATGCTCCTATGTTTAAAGCAGCATTTTGGCAATGATCCACTGGAGTCCTGGTATAACAAAATTCACACACATACAGAAAAGAAAAAAGCAGCCACAGAGCAAGAATCTATAGAAATAGAGGTAAAACCTGTATCTCTGCAAAAATCACTTTCAGGATGTATTCACTCAAGGTATGTGTCCTTTTCAAAAGCCTGCAGAGAAGATATTTGCCTGGCTCTACCAGATACTTTTTAAAAAACAGCAATTTAAGACAAGAAAAAGCATAGCTGAGAATTCTAAAAGAGAAGTAGTTTCAGATATGATATGAAAACTACAGAAAGTTGAGCTTGAAAATAAAGAAAAGCTACTAGAGAAACAGTTTTGCACAGCTAAGAAGTTCTACTGCTTACAAATATACACATAGCAAGATAATAGCAAACAGTGAAAGCATCAGTCAGTGCTGGACCTCTAGCAAGGGATTGAATGCAATGCGGTTTGGTGTTCTGTTCTGAATCTCTCACATCTCCAGTACAGCAAGTAAGTTTGGAAGCAGAAAAGTGTTTGCAAGAAGACAGGCAACCAGCTCCTGGGAACCAGCTTAACACCAGTTTCAGAACCTGGAAACCAATCCGGTTCCAGGACCTCTCTTACCCATCTTCTCCTGCACCTAGCTCCTTGTGACAAAGTGAGCTTGGTCCCCAGGTGCGACCCTTTTTCTTCTGGCCTCTCTTCTCTTCTTCCTCTCCTTCCTCCTTTGGAAGGACTGAGCTTCGTCCCCATGTTTTACTGCTTTCAGCAGGAGTCACTTCACAAGTGGAAAAATGAGAAAGAGAAACAGATACACAAATTAAAGAATTGGTTCCAGAGTAACATAAAGAACAAAACATAGGCCAGAAGAGGAACAGTAATAAAAACATCCATTCAAGCTTCTTTCCTGTAATTCTGACCATTTATCACCACAGATCTACCAACCAGATTCCTTCAAGGTTAGTGTAGATGGGCTTTACAGCTTTATTCCATCACTTGTTTCACTTTTAGAACCACCAGTTTGATACCAGACACACAAGTGTCATGACATCCAACACAAACACTACACATTAAGTAACATCCCATGCTTGTCTGCCTAATTCTGTTTTATTATTATGGGAACACTATTTTCAGGATAAGCACCCTTCTTTTTCCTTCCTTTTTTCCAACAGTAGCTTAGTCCACTTCAATAATGCTTCACAGATCTATTCTGCAAGTTACTATTTTTTAAAATTAACCTGTACATCTAAGGAATGTATTTTCTATACACTCAACCAGTAGTATTTCAAGAACTTGGTAAGTGAGGTTTGGACTCCAAAGAAGGTGATACTCCCCTCTATCACCAACACACTCCATTTTTCTCTCTAAATGAACACATGCAGGGCACAAGGCAAACATTTTAGGAACTTTTTTTTTTTTTTAACAGTCCTGTCCTAGATATGGAATCTTGGCATCTTACCACGCTGACAGACTGCACATTTCCTAAAATCAATACTACATTGAGCTCCTTACACTGTATGGCCCTGAGTCTGGGAATAATGGTAGGACTTGCAGGAGGGCTGGAGCAGCTACTGATCAAGCTTTTCCTTTTATCCATCGTTGGAGAAGCCTGCACAGTGAATTTATGCTGGAAATCTGTTTACCAAAAGAAAAAAAATCAAAACAAAAACAGAAAGACACAGTTAAAATTCTTTTTTTTTCATGTAATTAAAAAAATAATAATCTATGGTAACTTTCAAAGAGCATAGTTTATGGGATCTATGTTGAAATTAAGTTTTACAGCTAATTGCTATCTCCTCGTCATACACACAGTTACTTCAGAACAAAGATGTGCACTCACGCCTGAAGATATATCTTCTTAGTTTATGTGTGAGATACAAACACACATATATAGATCCTCATTTGGTGACTGACATTTATGCCAAAGCATATCCCTGTATAAATTCCTTCTGCCTTATCTCTCAGTTTCTTAAGCTAAGCAAACCCACCAGAATAGGTGTTTACAGACCTGAAGAAAAGCATCGTTAACATGCACGTTTTATCATCATTGCTGTTCTGAACAGCCAGTCTCTCACAGAAAACAAATATAGTGTAAGCCATCATCCTTGAGGTAATGATGAGCCTTAGGTGATTGACAAAACCCACACTTTCATTCTTTTACAAATTTGAATCTCTATACAGAATTTGCAGCAGAAATGCTAAGGATTCAACATTTCTGAAAATCACCATCTTCACTCTTAACAGTGACTTCCCTGACACCTCACCAATATTTAAATTTTTTTCCAGAAAGATTGTATTAGAGGTCACTTGTGTGTTAATATGAGTCCACATACGACCTAGCAATGAAGGGCTGTAGTCTCACAGCCATCAACGGATTTTTGATAATTTCTAGATTCCTGTACCAAGAAGTCCAGTAGATTATGGTTTTTGCTGCAGCATTATGTAAAATGTTCCCAGAGCAAGAACTTCCATCATTTTTTTGTGTACATCGTTTGTTAGACTGATCATTTTGAGTATTAACATGTTAAACTGCCGCATCAACATTTTTCCCATGAACGATACACAGCCATTGATTAACAAACATGGAACATCTCAAATTTATTTCTGGCCTTCATACTTGGAACTTTGGGGAACGCAAGCCACACAAGCATCAAATTTAGTCTCTTGATTCGAAAGAGGCCTGCTTTTCCCAAAGTACATCCAATACTTTCTAATGCATAAGCATCAGTAGAAAGGAGCTACCAAAGCTACAGGTTCACCTGTTCCTCCCATTTAACCTGACACAGCTTAACATATCACCAACCTGAAGGCAGGCTGATATGATTGCCATCTTTTAACTTGAGCCGGTTCCTCTTGAACTTCCCCATGCGTTTTTTCACCCGAGGCTTCTCCTGACATAGCTGGTGGATGATGATGTTGAGCTCCCTTTCAAGGATGTCAATCTCACGTTCTGCCAGCTCCTGTTCCCGCCTTCGTAGCAACTCCTCATGGTTCTTCTGTTCAACAGCAGCACGAGTCAGCTCTTCTTCCCATGTGCGCAGCTCCTGCAGGGAGATAAGGAAAAACAAAAAGCAACCTTGTGACTTGTGGGTTAAGACTAACATCACCTATTCTGAAGGTACTGCAGCAATGACTTCTGCTCGCAACACTGCTAGCACCACTATTTAAAGGCTCAGCTGAAAGCCAAAAACCAATCCTCAAGAACTTCTATGCTTACCATTTGTATTGGGTTTGTGTGGCAAGATTTTGGTAGCAGGGCGGGGTGGGGACACACACACACTACAGGGGTGGCTTCTGCGGGAAGCTGCTAGAAGCTTCCCCTCTGTCTGACAGAGCCAATGCCAGACGGCTCGAAGATGGACCCACCGCTGGCCAAGGCCAAGCCAATCAGTGCCTCTGTGATAACATATTTAAGAAGGGAAAAAAAAACAGTTAGGGAGAGCTTTTGCAGCCAGAGAGAGAAGTGTGCAGATGTGAGAAACTCTGCAGACACCAAGGTCAGTGCAGAAGGAGGGGCAGGAGGTGCTCCAGGCGCCAGAGCAGAGATCCCCCTGCAGCCCATGGTGAAGACCATGGTGAAGCAGGCTGTCCCCCTGCAGCCTATGGAGGAAGGATGAGGGGGTGTAAAGATTCCACCTGCAGCCCGTGGAGGACCCCATGCTGGAGCAGGTGGAGACATCTGAAGGAGGCTGTGACCCTGTGGGAAGCCGGTGCTGGAGCAAGCTCCTGGCAGGACCTGTGGCCCTGTGGAGAGAGAAGCCCACACCAGAGCAGGTTTGCTGGCAGGACTTGTGACCCTGTGGGGGACCCACGCTGGAGCAGTCTGCTCCTGAAGGTCTGCACCCTGTGGGAGAGACTCACACTGGAGCAGTCTGTGAAGGACTGTAGCCTGTGGGAAGGACTCATGTTGGAGAAGTTGGTGGAGGACTGTCTCCTGTGGGAGGGATCCCATGCTGGAGCAGGGGAAGAGGGTGAGGAGTCCTCCCCCTGAGGAAGAAGGAGCAGCAAAGACAACGTGTGATGAACTGACCACAACCCCCATTCCCTGTCCCCCTGTGCTGCTGGGGGGGGAGGAGGTTGAAGCCAGGAGTGAAGTTGAGCCTGGGAAGATGGGAGGGCTGAGGGGAGATGTTTTAAGATTTGGTTTTATTTCTCATTCCTTTACTCTGTTTTGCTTGGTAATAAATCAGATTAATCTCCTCTCTAAGTTCAGTCTGTTTTGCCCATGACAATAATTAGTGAGTGATCTCTCCCTGTCCTTATCTCGACCCACAAGCTTTTCGTTATACCTTTTCTCCCCTGTCTAGTTAAGGAGGAGGAGTGATAGAGCAGCTCTGGTGGGCACCTGGTGTCCTATCAGGGCCAACCCACCACACCATTCAAGGTCCTTCATATCAGTATTAAAATTTGGACATCAGCACTTGCGAAGCCACACCTGGAATCCTGCATCCAGTTCTGGGTCTCCAGTACAAGACAGACATGGACATGCTGGAGAGTGTCCAACAAAGGGCCATGAAGATGATTAAGAGACTGGAGCATCTCACCTGTGGGGAAGGGCTAAGAGAACTGGGACTGTTTATCCTAGCAAAGAGAAGGCTTGGGTGGGGGGGAAGGGGGATCTTATCAATGTATATAAAAACCTGAAGAACAGGTGCAAAGAAGATAGAGCCAGGCTCTTTTCAGCAGTGCCCAGTGACAGGACAAGAGGTAACAGGCACACACTGAAACAGAGGAGATTCCCTCTGAACACTTCATAACTGTGCGGGTGACTGAGCACTGGCACAGGTTGCCGAGAGAGCCTGTGGAGTCTCCACCCTTGGAGACAGTCAAAAGCCATCTGGACATGATCGTGGGCAGATGGCTTTAGGTGGCTCTGCTGGAGCAGGGCAGTTGAACCACATGACCTCCAGAGGTCCCTCCAACTTCAACTAGTCTGTGATTCTGTGAAAAAGCACTGGATCCTAAATTCAGCGTCATGAGAAAATATGCTGGATATCTGACACGAACATGTTTACAAGAGCCACTGGAGAGTACCATGCATATGGGAACCCATTTTGCAAGATTTATTCATAACATTGAAAAGAATGAATCCTTGCTTCCCTGTTCTTCAGTATTGACTTAAACTGTTTAAAAATAACTTTGCCATCTCGTGCATCTTTAAATAGCAAAAACCACAGCTCTAACATAAAAATGAATGAAGAAAACATCATCAGGAGGTCATTCCCATCATTTTCCATCAAGCATGGCTGCTCCTTAGGCATAAAGATGCATAAGGCAAACTTTTCAATCTTTCCTTTGTTGACAAAATGAATCAACTGAAATTGTCCTCGAGATCTCAAAATCTCTTCGCACTGCACTCCTCTCACCACAAGGACAAAAGAATTCAGCTCTCAGAATAATTATCACCAGCTGGCTAATTCCATTGCAGAAGGTAAAAACTGAAGAATTCAAGTTAAACTTCAGATAGATTTTAGTTTAGATTTATTTTTATTTTTTTAGTAACATCATTGTTACATGTCCCATCACCACAGAGGTTTGGTATGTTTTACTCGTGAGGTGATTAGGATATAACGTTCTCTTTTCCCATTGCCACAGAGGAATACAGTACACAAAACCTGAGGGCAGTCTAGCTACTTCTGTTTGTCTGTTGAAGTTTCTGGTTTTCAAAAACTGTTCCAACACAGTTATGCCATGGGACAACAGCAGCAGGGAAACACCTACTACCTAATTTATTTTTCCTAAAGCTACTAAAATATATGAATAGAAATGTTTTAAGTACTGTTGTAGGTCTTCCCTCCCCTGTTCCAAAGTCTCCTTTTCCTTCTCTCTGCCTCCTAAACCCAACTTCTGAGCCCAAATCAAGTTTGCTGCTTATTACGAATTTATTTTTAGGCAAGAGACAATGAACTTTGAAAAATACTACTACTTTAGTTATTCCACTGCAGTATTTCATACCAATAACTGTAAAGACAGTCTCTGTAAGGACCTTAATATAGATGCAGCAAGCTGTGCTTTCTGGAAGTATGCTTGAAGAAAACTTCAGCTTTTTTACTTTTACTCTTCAAGGCTGATGGTCACCCTTCCTTTTATTCCTGCTAGCATTTTTGTTTCCTGCTATTTATCCAGATGGACTGCAATTATACAGTTATCAGATCATTCCCTTGGTAGCACTCCTGTTTATTACAGTCTACCTACTTTGGCTGTACTCAAAACCTGGAAAACACAAACCTGAGGGAACCAAAGCTACAATATTTGCTAGAGTATATATGCTGAAACTATCCCTCCTACTTTTACTGTTACGAGTTATCAATGGGCTTCTGAATTAAGATGCTTACGGTGAAATAGTTATCCTATGCATTAAACAACAAATACAACTCATCATAGCAGTTTGCACAGCTCACTACAATATTACAAAGAGTAGCAGCTCAGGATGCAGATATTTATTTTACTCATGATTCTGCCCTTGTGTGCATCTTAAGTCCCTGAATCAATAGCAGGTTATTACAAGCTCCAGTAAAGCACATACAAAATTAATTCTGGGATGCACTAAACGATGATTCCTCTTTGAATTATGAAATGGGAAAATTATAATCCAGAGAGCACAAGCATGGAGTGTTTTTCTCTACTTACCTTTTCTTTGGCTCTGAGCTGATCAAACATCTCTTGGATCTCTTGTTTCCAGTCTTCCTGCAGGGAGTGGAAGGAATCTTTGGGCATTTCAAAGAAACCAGATTCTTCTATGGCGGTGAGATGGTCTAGGATACTGGCAAAGGAAGGTCGTGAGTGTGGGTCTGGGTTCCAACAGTCTAGAATAGGACAAAGACAAGCAACTGTTAAGCATCTCCTAGTATGGAGGTTTGAGAGGATGAGTAGTACTTTACTGATCCCCAGTGGCTAAGAGTGGCATGGACACTATCTGCACTACCCCATCCTTCCCATTTCCCACTTGCATTGACTATTGTCTGATCATAAGTCAAGTTTGGAATTCATGCTTTCATGCTTATACGATATTCAACATCACTTAAGATCTTGGACTACCTGGACTCTAGGTTCTATTGCAATAACATGCCAAGTAAAACAGAAGTTTACTAATTTTACACAAAGTTACAATTTCAAGCATATATTAAAAAGTCATAAATAAATTTCCTTAAATATTTTGCTTTAAGTTGTATGCATTCACAGAGTGGAGATGTGCAAGACTCTTGCAAACAGTCCTTTTATTGCACTTACGCCGCAGAATTAACAGCCATAGTGCAGAAGGATATCTATCAGAGTTCTTTCTAATGCCAAAATCTAATACTCAGCTGAGTCATTATGAATCTCTTCCACAGAACTGAAAGTCTCTCCTGCAAAGCCGACTGGGCATAACTTGAGTGAAAAGAGGAGATTCAAGTAAATAATGAGACCAAACAGTACATCTGGAGTTTTCCTATTTTTAAGGGTGGTGGTTTATTATTTGAGAGAAAATTGTTTGATCAGACTTTTTTTCTTTTGCTTTTAAGAGAAACCACAGATAAACAAGCTTTTTAATTTACAATCTAATCTAATGACTTACTCTATTACAGAGCTCTAAAAATGCAGAATTTAAGGCACCCATCTTACCACATGAGGCAATTCAAGTAGCAATAGTACAAAAAGGTACGCCTTTTACAGTGATGGGAATTGAACATTGAAAACAGAAACAGAAATAGAAAATAGTACGAAGTAACATCTCAAGCTATGAAATCATTAAGAACATGTCTATGAAAAGCCATTAAGTCAAAATGTTTGACTTCAGAACAATTTTGAATAGGAAATTCTTACTCATTCAGTCCTGCCTCTTACTTCACCTTTATTTTTACTCCTGCAGAAAACATCACTTTCTCATTCTATATTGTCCCGTACTGGCACTTACACAGGTTCTTGTTCAACCAGTATCCTCATTCTCTTTAGTACTGCTAGACTCCTGCATGCCAAAATTTGAGAAGAATCAAACAGAAAAACTTAGCATTCAAGTATATTTCTAGGGAATACAACTTTTGTAGCATGAATGGAAGAAACTAACACATGGGTCGCTCTCAGTATGCTCATACTATCATTGCTCTAAACGGTCACTGGATTTAAGACACACATTACTGCAACATGAGGCAAGAGTTATACAAATGTTCTAAAGTTTCCTGGACCTTACAGTTGGAAAAAAGGAAACATTCTTAAAAAAATGTTGGTGATACCCTAAAAGACATTCATTCATCCATCAGTTTTGTGGATTGAAATGCACCAAGGAGCAGCTGTAATTAAAAATAAGTAACACCTCATAAAATTTGTGCAACAGCTGAGGCTTGGTTTTGCAGGTCTTTTCTTTGATTTTAGTGTTACAGAGATTTTGCATTTGGGAGCTTTGGTTTCAAAACCGCTGGTATCAAGATGCTGGTATTTAAGCATCTGGTCAGGTTCCAGGAAGCATAAGCTGGAACACATTTGTGTTTATGGATTTCAAATTGCTTCCCTTATCAAAATAGAGAGCTGAGGATGTTGAAGAGCGCTCTGAAGGTCCCCTGCTGCTGACCAATTAGTAGCAATGGGTGATACAGCTGGACTGTCAGTGCCATAATCCCTGCCTCTTTACCCCAGGTTTTAAGCATGGCAAAGCAAACATGACCCGAAGTAAAACAAAATGCTGCAGCCAGCCAAATGCATGAGTGAGTGAACAGGATAACTATGCAGGTGGCCCGTGGCTTTTATTTTCCCAGGCCTAGATCTGCCATTATTTGCACTAATGAGGACAGTTGTAACATACAAGTCTTTTCTGCGAAGAGGGAAAGTTCAGCTTTGTTGTCGCAGTGAAGACCACCAGGGCAGTAATTCAAAAGTAAAAGCAGCATTAGGGGAACAAGAGTTCACCCGAGACGGGAAACAGCCTGTTTGAAAAACAGTTTTGGTGAAGGGGCAGAAAGTAATTGTTTTCTTGTTCTCTTCTTCCCCCTGTGCATGGAGAAGCCAAGCGTTCCAAAGCCATGTGGGTCCTCACCCCTGCGCTGCTGGGTTCAAGCGCAGGCCATATGCCTCTACCTAACATTCCCAATAGAGGGCATTATTTTTAACCCCAGCAGCAGATACTTCACGTATATTTAAGAAAGCCAGGGTCCTTGCTTTAGGGAACCAGGTCAAAATAAACTGCCCTGGCACAACACTGAGCTGGTAGTTCCATTAACTCTTTCAGATGCAGTTTCTGGCTTTTACATTGCTACTATACCTGCAACTCTGCTAATGCTTACTATCCAGTAAGATATTGCTTTTTTAGCACAGTAGTATGTGTAATTTTCTACTTAATCAAAGCCTGTAACCTACAGAAAAGACCAGAGAAATGCAAAAGTATTCTAAAAACAGAGAAATCCATCAGAAACATTTTCTTGCATGAATGAAATTCCTTTCTTGGTGCTAAAAACACCACCAGAGCCCACAGAATACCAGTCCTATGTTCAGACTCATTCTTTGCTCACTAAGACTACAAAGCACGTTTGATTTCTCTTTAACTTAGTTTTTCTTTCTGCCAGACAGGTATAAAAATGTTTGTTACATATAGACACCTGGAAATCCTTGGGAATAGGGGTACAGAAAAAAACCCACTAAAGGTAGTANTTTAATAACTACTGCAGCTCCGATGACAAAGTCTTGTATTTCTTTCATCCATATGCATGTAGCCCACTTTGGGCATGGAACTATCTCCACACAAAGCAGAAAAATCACATCATTCTGACTGAAAATTTGGGTTGTTTTCAAAATGTTAAAGCCACATTTAAACCCTCTCCTTGAAATGTCAGTAGGATAAAGCTTCATTCCAAATCAATGTGACACTGCCTAGCAAGATGTTCATACTATGAATTTCAAAACAAGTTGAAGACTTCAAACCAAACTAAAATATGTGAAGTTTTGGTGTTGGTGAGTCTTCACTACTAGAAAACAACAAGCTAGATGATGACAGCAATAACCCCCATTTTCCTATAACACCAGTTAGTAAAAAATGGGAGGGAAATTTTCCCATACTACTCTTGTACTAGGGTAACTGTAAGAGCACACGAACAGCCAAGCCTACCTCCCATAATAACTTGCACCACTGAATGAAGTCATTTGAGAAATCTGTGCTCTGAGGAGTTATCAAAATCAACAGGAGGTGGCAATGCTCAACAGCACTCTAGAAACAGCGCAAAACATACTCACACCACAACCGGCTTACCTTCCATGAGTTTGGCAAAAGGCTCTGGACACGTGGAAGGGATTGGAAGGGCAAGTTTATTCATGGCAACACCGTATGCTACTGCAAGACCATCAATTCCTCGGAATGGTACTTCTCCTGTTAGCAGTTCCCAAAGCAGCACGCCATAACTACCAGGAAGAAAACAGAAAAGATAGTAGGTGTTTGACTTTAACACATTCTCTGTTAAGCAACAAGAAAGGATCTGAACCTATCAGGGTGAGTCTGGGACACTGAAGAAACTACAGTTTTCTGGACAAGCTCATCATGGCTGCCAAGCCAGTGAAATACCTTATTTTACCTGCTTTTTTAAATAAGACTGAAATAAGATGAAATAAGAAATTTGCCTAAAAGGCAAAAATCGTTTTCTCTCTGGTAAGTGGGAACNTGATTTTTGCCTTTAGGCAAAAATTTTTGCCTTTTAGGCAAAAATTGTTTTCTCTCTGGTAAGTGGGAACAATCTGAAAAACGTTAACGTAAATCTTCAAACTAATTTAGCAGATTTCAAACCAGAAACCAGTGAAACTCTCAAAAATGTGAAGGAGGGTTGTTTGGTGGCTTGTGATTTTTAAAAATAAGTGAAAAATACTTCTTCAGAGTTAAGTTGATCTTAAGATGTTCTATGAAATATTAACTATTAAGTTGTGGAAATAGTTCCAGGACTGTTCTCCCAGGTATATGACAAACAACCTATCCTCAGAATATTCTCTCTGCTTCTAGGAAACCTGAGCCAGGGACGACTTCTTCATACTTAGTGACATGACATTTTTTCCTTCCATTGATCTGTCTTATTCTCTTCTGAACCCATTTACCATCCACTAGGTTCTGTGGTAGCGAGTTCTACAAATTTAATGATGCATTGCCAAAAACCAGTTCCATGTGTTTGTTTTGAGCTTATCACTCAGTAATTTTGTTTGCTTCCCTGTAGTTCTTTCAATACAAGGAAGATGTGAACATATGTTCCCTATTAGCTCCTTCCATGCCGTCCATGATTGCACAGGCTCCCACTCTATCCTGCCTAAATTATCTTCTTTCTAGGCCCCAAAATCCTTATCTAGCTAAATCCTAATCTAGTTACTCTCCTGAACAGCAGCCATTTCCCATCTTTCATTGACCTTATCTTCTGTACCATCTCACTCCATTTAAGCCTTTTATGTTGCAATGACCAAAATCACATAAAGTTTTAAAGATATGGGGAGAGCACAGTATTTCCTGTTTTCTTCTTTATTTCTTTCCTATTAAATTTTTATCTGCCACTTGCCTTTCTGACTCCTTACAAAATGAGCTAGGCTACCCACAGTAACTCCAATATCTTTTTACTGAATCATAATAGTAAAATAGCCCATGACTGTACATGTGAAATTCTCCCATGGGTACTACTTTGTATTTATAACCATTTCATCTATTTTATCATTCAGTACAGTAAAACTTTTCCTCAGCTCTCTGCAGTAGATTAATTTTTCTTATCCTGAATAACTTGGTATCATCAACAAATGTTACCTAACCATTTATTGCTTTTTTTCAAATCACTTATGATTATGTTGAACACAGAATTCCCCACCAAGAAAACTGATTTATTCCTTTAGCAATTAAGAATTGACTAACTGATGGGAAACAGATTTGCCCTCTTTTCCCACATCAATTTACTTTCTTTAAAAGCTTTTGACAAAATATTTTGTTGAAATTTTTTTATAAATCCAAATATGGTATAAGCAATCTTATCACTTGTCCACGTACCTAGTAAGTCCTTCAAGAATTTATTTTTTCACAAGATCTGATTTCCTTCTACAACAGCTGATGCTTCCCCCGATATGCTCATATGTCCACCAGCTCCCTGCTCTTTAGTGCTGTTTCTACCATTTAGCAGAACTGAAGATCAGACTTGCCGATTCTCAGGAAGCTCTTAAGAGCTGTCATCACGTTTGCTGCCCTCCATTTCTCTGCTATTAAGGCAGCGTTAAGCAACAGATTACACAGCATAGCTATTAACTCAGCTGGCACTCTCATGTTATTGAAGAAATCTTGGGTGTTGCTGTAAATCCCAGCAATTTGTTACTGTTCATTTTATCAGTCAGTTGTAACCCCTTTGTGGACAGTACTTCAGTATAAGATGTCCTCCAGCTCGGCTCCCTTAAAGAGAAATTTGCAGCTTAAAAAGCCCCTCTCTGCTCCATTCTAGCAGACACAAGTCACTTAGAAAGATTTTTCTGCTATAGCCTTATCTTATTTTCACTTTTACATCTTGGTCACCCCTGGGCTGCATGTTCTCCTGCAGGGTTCTCATCTGTGCTGCATTTGAAAAAAAATTATTTGTTTTTATGCTTTTCGCAAGGCTACTCAAAACCCTTCTATCTTCTTGAGTGATTTATGTTCAACTTGCTAGCACTTAAACCCATGCCTGATTTTCCTTGTTTGGATACAGGTTCAACTTTTTGAAGGATGTCTTCCAGTAGCCTCCTCTACATTGTCTTCTTCACTCATTTAAAGTATTTCCTGTGCACTCGTTCTGAGCTTTAAGGCAGTGTCCTTAAAAGATATTATGCACCTTGTGCATTCCCCTTTTGTTGTTTTTACACAAAATTCCTCAATATTGCCATTAATCTCCTTCAGATTAAACAGTACTGTAACGGACTCATTTTTCTTAATTGCTCTTGCAAAGAATATTGAATCTAAGTATTCATAAATTTTGAGCATGGTCATATTGTGTAAATTTTAAGGCCTAATTACACTTGAAGACCAAATGAAAAACTGCTTCTCCTCCTAAAAGCTCCCTGAATAGCTGCTCCATGAAACAGTCATTTCTGAAGCTAAAAGACTTCTCTCTCCTTGTTTCAAAGCAACAATTGCCCTGTCCATTTGGGAGTAATCAAAATTTTCATTATCACAACCTGCAGTCTTGCAATCTGCCCCCCATCCCTCCAAGTCTTTAACATTCATTGTAACTGCTGCCATCTTATTTGGACAGTCTTAATACTACTTTTCCTTTTTAGATATGGAATTTCAGTCACTAGAGATGCCACCTTTGCTGCTAGCACAGCTTGATTACTTTATTAATCACAATACCGCAATTTTCTCACCTATACAATCTTTTGCAATTTTCCTATGTAATTCATAATCTTGATATTATAATGATAATTGACTACTTTCCATCAAGGTTCTCAATTTCTCACGGTCTTAAAGAGCCTCATTTGAAAAAAATAAACAGGAATTTAAGGATTTCCCATTTCCTTTTTGGCCTCGTAGTATTCATAAGACACTCAAAGAAAGTGAATACTGGACTGAATACATATGTGGCCTGTCTAAATTTGATTGATCACTCCTGTTACTCTTCAGTTTGGATGTAAGTGTTGATATCAAAAGGTAGGAAAAACTACCAAAGAGTTGTGTTATTACTTTACCACTAATGCTGGATAAAGCATGTATTAGAGATTTCTCTTAATGGAATGGATAGGAAAGCACTATTGATGTGCTCGTAGCATTTCTTGTCCCGCGTAATGTTTAATAGACAAAGGAATGGACAGATTGGTGTTTCTTCTAATGTGACACTAGAAATATATATTGCAGGAAAGGTCACTTTGTTTCTGACAAACTGAACATGACCTCTTCCGCGTGTACTCACAGTTCATTACTGAGAATACTGCTTCCACACAACTCGGGAGACACTGCTTTGTGGCATTTGAACAGCAATCATCCCAAGTGATTAAACAGCAAGAGAGGTGCTGAACAGTGTTTTCCATTAATGCTCAAGCAGGGGATTGGGAATTACAAAGGAAAAAGCCAGAGACCGAAGACATTTATACAAAAAAAGGCATAGAAAGAAAGAATGAAGGGTCTCACCTCATTCTCAACAGGGAAGAAGAAAAACTGATCAAGCTCATTTATTTTTCCAGCACCCGGTAGTAATTTTTGGACTTTAATTACAAAATCAACCATGTGATACAGACCATGCGTCCAAGTCAACTGACACTTGTATGAATAATTAACCACCTCCCAGTGATCCAGTAATCCTTTAAACCATTTAACATCAGGTTCAATCCCACACACTGGATTTTCAGAGGGAGGGAGGCTGGAGGTCTGCAGGATTTCACATGTGATTTTTGCCACCTCCCTTGTTGTAAGTCTATGAACTTGGAAAAAAACAGTAATTTCATCTCACTGTTCAAAGGTTCCTCTTATCCATCTTCCTAGGTTCAGCACTTTCCATGAGAAAGGAACTACCAGCCCAACAGGGAGATCCCAGCAACAACAGAAATAAGAATATCACTTTTGTTAAGGAAAAAACCCTTCATTACATTTTACTGGCTATTAACAGTGAGCATTTTACATGTTACTGGACTGGCAGTTCCAGAGATGACATTCCTGCTTATTTCACAACAGTCAGTTGTATACATTTCTCCCACATGAGCTTCTACCAATATTGCCAATCAACACTTATCTGCCAGCACAGAAGACTACAGATGCCTGCAAGCAGTCAGTTGCGACTGAAATTCCTACACCCGCCACTGAATGCCTAAAACATGCTGATCTGCTAATCAGATGGTTTTAGGTAGTCCTAGCATTCCATTCCTAAATTAAAATTAAATTCCTAATTATTTCACTAGCCTCAGTAGATACATCTTAAAAGCATCTAAATTGAGGAACACAGGAACTCAGGTGAAGGTTGTATGGTGGCTTTATATTCCGCATACCAATCCTATTGACAACACGATCGTCTTTTGAGCAGCACAAGTCAAAAATTAAGTGTGCAGCAAACAAGAAATACATTAAGGGAAATTTCAATTATATGCCTGCTAGCATAAGCTTGGTGTACAGTACTGGATAAGCTGCAACATCTGTGCTTCAACTTCACCCCTGTAAATCCAAAGCAAATACATAACTCTCCTCTCAAACACAAATGGATTTGCAGGAACTGACATATTTAAATAAAACCGTAGCTTTTGTCCTCTATGCAATATAAGCACAAGGTTTCTGCTGTATATCTAAAGCTTGTGTGTGCAGCATAGCAAAATTCATAGCAATAAATTTTCACTAGCAAGATGTACTAAGTACCTCTTATTACCAACAAGCTTTACAGTGGCCCAAACCCTGGTGATAGACACCAGTGTGTGGGAACATTCTTCAGCTTTCTAAGTTCTTTGCCAAGCCTCCTTTAGAGTGGGAAAGAAAAAAAAAAAAACAAAAAAAAAAAACCAAACCAAAACCAGATTGAGTTTTTTAAATGGAGCTTGATACATGCTTTGAAAGGAATTGCATGAAGCAGTTATTTATGATGAGATAAGACTGACTGAGGAAATCTCAGTCCTGGCAAGCATCTTCTTCAGCTGTTTGTGCACCGAGAACACAAGCAGAACAAGATTCTTGTTAAAAGGCTGGGCGTCAATTCAGCCAGCAGTATTATTCTAATAAGCTTTAAAGAAAATGCGTTGAACTAAAAGGGTTTGTGAACATTAGGGACAGAGACAGCCAGTTTTGTTGATGCCGCATAGACTAACGGGAAGGTTGTCAGGCAAAAAACTCCTTCTCCTCCAGTGATTAACCAAGAGGTTGAAGTGGACAGGAGGAGGGGCAAGTCTAATAGGATAAAGAAGTTCATCCTGTTAAGAATTTCAAGTTGCATCCTTGGGTGGAGACAGGATTTATTACACATGTTCATGACTGCTTTTGTAAAATCCAGTGCTTACAATCAGTGACACACTAGTAGTGATTGCACTGGCAAGTATTTGTCCTCTGCAGACATGCCTCAAACACCACGCTCTTTTCAGCTTATTTAACTATGACTCAAGGTTTTGGCTGCCAGAAAGAGAAGGCTTATTCAGAGACAGTATAACAGCTCTCTTAATGGTGATGAGCCTCTGTTTAAGGAAGAGCAATAAGAGGAACTCAACCTGTTTTCAAGGGAAGACTGGTAACTATAAAAAGAGAAAGTGATGAAGGAATCTTAAAAGTAGAAATACAGTATTCTGAAAAACTAACAAATAATTTCAGTTCTTTACAATCCTCAAGTCCAGAAGTGATACACAGTCCTTAAGTCAATGACCAAACTGGTATAGAGGCACCTGAACTACCTTCGTGAAAATCACCAACTCACCTGTTAAGTCTTATCTTTTTTAAAATGAGGTCATACTGGTACAGAACATCTACTGATCTGTTCACAGCGTGCCTGGATTAGTAAAGTTACAATGACAGAGAAATTGTTCCCCCCTGGCCTTCTCCCTCTCCCCCAGGTCACCCTTAAAAGCCATTCATGGCACCGTTTCAGAGAAGCGCAAATTGAGGTTTGAGCCTGACAAGTTGTGTACAAACCAGTACTGTCATCACGTGCACAGAAAAGGTGCGCGGCCTTGAGGCTTTCCTTTCTGCCAGACTTCATTCACAATAAAAGCCTGGTTCTTGCTCAGTTCATCTCAGATTAACTACAGAGGCTACCACATTTAATTACAGAGTCAGAATTTTATCCATGCCATCAACGTGCAAAATACAAATTCACACACTTATCACAAGGCAATACATTATCTGTTCAGCAAAACTGGGTAAGGAAAATTAAAATCCCCACACCAAATCTCTGTCCTAACAGCCAGACAATTCTGCTAGCTGGGATATTTCTTTATCCTGACAGATTTCACAGCATGCACAGGAGCATTACTGGCTAGCAACAGAATCTTACTGCTCTAAAGACAAAGTCTCCCTGACATTTCAATACCTCTGTCCCCACAGGAAAAAAAAAAATTCCATCTACTTCCCCTGTTTCAGATGTTCAGTACTATTTACTGAATTCCAGATTTACCAATTCACTTAATGGTCTTATTCAAACTCAATTCTGGAAGTCTATCGACCAACCCTTACATTCCTCCCCACCACAGAAGTTCCTGTTCTCAAAAATCCCAGGGCATGAACCGAAAACACAATATATACATGCAAATCACTCACTACTTATGGATTACACACTCAGATGGACCTACAGAAGAGATTTATTATTTTATGTGAAAGACTAGAAGGGTGGAAATAATTAATACAATTATTATTAAAGAGAAAAACATTGTATTCAGGCTGAAACTGCAGGGGGAATTCAATTAGGTACAGTGTGTTTGTGTATATATGCGTCAGTGACAGATTATTACCCAAACAAACTTCTCTTACTGGTGGTAAAATAGTAAAAAAGGAATTTTAAGTACTTCACAGATTTTTTACGGCCTTTGATTATGTCAGCCAATAGCCAAATAAGCGCAAAAAGTTTGTTTTAGATAAAGCAGAGGGAATTGGAATTATGAATCCAGGTTATAGGATAATCTGAATGTAAATCCATAGAACAACAAAAAATTGAGAAGCATGCAGGAGATGGTCAACCACTTTCTTCAGTTAAAAAAAAAAAATTACAATTACTACAAAGCAGTCTGAGAGTCTGATAGATGGAAAGCTGGTGGATAAAGTTTTCGTAAGACCTGAATTTTAATATGTGGTTCACCATTACTCATGTTTAGACATAAAAGAGGTTTCCTGGCAAGTCTAGTTACTCTTTAGTATCCAATCACTTAATGCCAAATCAATACCTCCACACATCGCTGCCCTTGGAGAACATGGAGGAGCGGATGACCTCGGGAGCCATCCAGGCATATGTCCCAGCTGCGCTCATTTTGGTAGTTTTATGCCATTCCCTGGCCAAGCCGAAATCCGTGATCTTCAATATCTTGTTGCTCAGATCTCCATTTTCCACCTTTTCGAGTATCAGTACTGGAGAAAAGGGAGGGGGAGGGAATAAAAGGTATGCAGAGTAAAGCTAATATTTATGCAAAAAAGACCCTCCTGAAGATCTCCCAAATGTCTAGATTCTCCCTGACTTTGTTATTAAAATATACCACACTCCATTACAAGTTATTTCAAGCTGAACCTTTCATCTGACATGTGAACAGCTGTCTAGCAAGTAACTTCAAATTTAACCAAAATACCAAGCCCCAGAGAACAAACAGATAATAGCATAATTATTATTTAGCGTCTAGTGTCATTCTGTATAATAATTCTCTGCTAAGAAGTGAACCACTGTAACTTCTAGAAATCCAGATAAGGGAAGACATTTCCTAATTAATCCTCTCTCAGCAAGCCAGTAATAGCATTTTTTCTTGAACTACTTAGAGGACTTATTTTTTTTAAATCCAGATACACACACAGGCTGGACATACCCTTCATGTTAATGTGTTAGGTGTGGAAGCTCTATGTACACAGATTTTTTTTTTTTTTTAGTCACAATTAAAAAAATAAATAATTATTAGTAATAACATGCCCCACCCAGGACTTCATATACACCACCACGTTATAGACTCCCTCCCCCATCATTATGGAACTATTCTTTTAGCTAAGCTGCCAAAGTTTCTACCATGTTTCATGTGGCAAGGGAGTCTACACCCAAGAACTTTAAAAAAAAAAAGAAATCTTGAGGCAGAACTCAAGAATGCTTTGGAATAAGGCACATAATCCTCTTCACCCAGAAAGCCGTACCATCACACCATGGTGCAATGAGTGTAAACCAGAGGCCAGAAGTATTCGCTCTGCTTTAGCGGCACCTCATTATCCTCTTTCTTTATCTTAATGTAAAATGACCACACAAGCTGAGCCAGCAATGTAACATCGAGCAACAGAATATAATAGGCCAGTAAACTTCCATAACTAACGTACCCATAAGCCTGTGAAGTGATTTACAGTAACTTTGTAAAGGGCCACCAAAAAAAAAAAAAAATTGTATTACCATTAGTCCAAGGACTTCACAGCAAAAGGCATCAAGCCACTAATACACCATCATTATGCAGCTACTGTGCTTTTAATGTCATTACAGACACAGGTTCTTACAAAACACACATACATGAAAAGAGAAAAAGCCCTCTTGAATTGGGAAAAAAAAAAAAAAACAAAAAAACAACCAAACAAAAACCAACAACCAAAAAGAAAAACCCCACAACAATTACAGATCATAACGAAACCTATAAAGGCAAAAGCATTGGAAAAGTTACATTACATATAAGAATCACCTTCACGACCATTTTTAGCAGTCCATGAAAAGATTCATGCATCAGTCTCAAACTAACTTTTTTAGGTGGGGGGGCGGGGGGGGAATCTTACATTCATTTTCATACTTCCCTCCAAAAATTAAAATGGGATTTCCCATGAAATAAAAACCAAAAAGTGTTATCTGAACCCTTCTGTATAAGTAATACCCATCTAAACGTTAAAATACTGCATTTACTTTTATTAAAGTTAAACAAATTGTCTGTTCTCTGAAAATTAAAAAAAGTCAGCTACCCTTTCTACAAGGCTTCAGAATTCACAAAATACAACTTTCATGAAAGATTTTTGTGGGCCAGCTCAAATTGCGAATCAACTAGACTCACAGTTAAGCTCTTGGTTCTTGCTTCTTTCACAAAATCCCTCTCCAACGGTACTGAATGCTCCGTTTGCCTAATTGCAGAGGAAGGAAGAGTTTGAGGCCAAGAGTTTCTATTCGCTTCATTTGGGCAAAAGTGTATGTACCTTTAGAGCACATTTCAGTGTAGAACAGAACCACCACAAGAAACAAGGGTACAGAAGAAGGCTTCCTTTGTGCCTCCTCTTCCAGTAAGCCTATCTTTTTTCTTCTTTCTAGCAGATGAAGAACTGCTAAGAGAAATTGCTAACAAGTCACTCGTTGATAACACGAGTGAAAAATTTCCTAGAATATACATACTGAGTTTCTTCTTCTAGCACATACCCACTCTGCCTAAAGAGCTGGCAGAATAATAAAATCTAATTTTAAATTTAAATGCAGTAATATATAGATATACAGTGAAGTTGTAAAGTAAAAATTTGAAATAAGAAAGCATGGGTTTGGGGTTGGTTGGGTTTTGGTTGGGTGTTTTTGTTTTGTTTTTTTTCTTCCCTTCATAAGCACAAAGAGCAAAAAGCAAATTTGTTGTTCCCAAGGTAGATCATCTTCTCTCTGAATGAGCTCAATAGCAGGACAGAGCACCAGACATCACAGTTGGGTTGTACATACCTTCCTGGCAAGAGGTTATTTAAATCTAATTACCTTGATTTGTATTAAGTTCTAACAAAATAATTAGTACTTGCACACATCTTTCGTATCCATGAATGTCTTCTTTTGTCAGATGTAGGCTAAGTAAGATAAATTACCATGACAAAAGACCACAGAGAAGGACAATGGAAGAGCTGCACATATTGCAAGTCCTTGATTCTTTAGTTACATCTTTGGCCTCCCTCCTATTTCCTTGTAATAACTGCTTAAGATAATAATCCTGAAACTCAAAATTGTAAAAATTAATTTTAAGAATCATATTTCTCTCTAGCATCTGTTTCAGTTCTCCTTATCTTGGTCAGTATCAACAGGCTCACTTATAACTGCTAGAAGCCTCCCTGATCCATCGGTCAGATTCTCAGAGCTAAAACCTTGACACTGTCTCTTGCATTTGCTCAGATTTCAGTGAAGAATCTTGTAAATAGGTGAAATATAAATTCCTTTCAGTCCTTCTCTTTTATGGAGAACACAAGCCAGGTTGCTAGGACACTGCAAATGCATTTCACTCATGCTAATCAACATGGTCTCGCTTGTGAGCTTTATCTACAGCTTGTTATTACCTCTTGTTTAATACTTTGAGTGCACATTCTCTTCTGCAAGTGCTATTTCTTCTGCACTCATATTAGTCTACCACGATACAAAACACAAATAAGCACCATACTTCCTTCACTTACAGAGTTAACATACCTTTCTGTCTTTGAATAGATTTGATCACTCAGGACAGAGCTAACAGTGGCCAGATGATCAGCCTAACAAAAAAAATTCAGACACAAATATAGAGTGTCTACACCAAAAATGCAGCCAATGTACCAAGGCAGTAAATGTTCTCATTCTGGATTGTTGAGCTAAAAGGTCTGTGTGAGATCAAGAGGTTCAAAAAAGGCAGAAAATTGAACTGAAAAATCTTTCAAATTCCCAGCCTTAAAAAGAGAAATAGTTTGGCAGCAAAGATACTGGGCCTAGTTTTCAGGCAACTGGGGAAGAACAAGAGCTGAATCAGCAGGAACACGCAGAATGTGTGTTGGCTTGTCAGTGGTGGATCACCATTTCCCCATTTTAGCAGGGCCATGCAAGAAGCCTCTTCCTGTGTACGTGCACAGAGCCAGCCAAGTTGTAGATGAAGGTATGCTATGTACTACTGCTCCTAACAACTCAAAACCATTTTTTTCCTCTGTAGCACAGGCTAAAAGCCGATCTTAAGTAGCATGGGTAAGAGCCAACTGGCAGTGTGTAAAAGGGATCAGTGAAGCAACTCGGGTATTACAAGCACATTCAGACAGCTTTGAGGATCCAACTGCTACAGCAATACAACTTAATATAGCAACTCACCAATACCATGTTCTTTGCATACTGCAAGTATGAAGCAAAGCATGGTGGCTTAAACTGGTGACAAAAATTACTAGTAACTTTAGGTGAAGGGTACGATGACTGTGTGTGCTTACAGGAGTAATAATCCAGAAGTGCTCACATGCATTTTCATATATTCCTGAAAGACTTGGAACTTGTTCTCCATAAAATAAACATTTGACAATGAGAAATTAATTACAGCTAGATTAATTCTGTCCGACAAGACAGCTCGATGAATTCTGTCCAACAAGAAAGCTCTTTCATATCTCAAGGTGTCCCAGCTGAGATAACAAGAAAGGAATATGATGGAAATAGGCTTGGGTATCTCCTAGCAAGACCTTCCCTAGATCAGGCAGTAATCCACATACAGGCACATATGATTTAGATGTGTAATTTGGACTATGAAGAATTCATTAAGAACTTTATTACCACAATGACTCTCAATAATAGGTACTGGTAATGATTCAACCCCACTGTTTAATTTCTTGAGAGCCAGGCAGACTGCAAGTGCTGAAAAGCAACAGTCAATTGAGACACGTTAGGTCTGAGCTTAGAGAGATACAAAGGTAGAAATTAAACACTGGGCCATTGATGAAGACCACTCTTTTTTCTTTCCAATTAAAAAGCCTACCGAGGTTCCTCCATATTCTTTGACAACATCTTTGGTGCCTTACAAGAAGCATCAAGGATATTTTCCTATCAGACTCTTGTGAAAAAGTTTCCTGAGGTACAGAGAAAGAAGTAGGCACCAAAAAAACAAAGGGGTGGGTTAGGTAACCAAAGGCAATAAGCCAACACTTACTGGTTTGATGACGAGACAATCTAAGTGGCAGAATAGTATAAGGCAGAAGTCAAAGATCATTTGACACAACTCAGTCTGATGCAGTCCTTAGTCATACAGTCTGACATTACAGCAAGTAAACCAACAACTGTATGGCTAGAGATTAGAAAACTTATTATTGTTATATTTTCAGTACTTTCTAACACAGGTTTCCATTTATGTGATGCTTTAGCTTCTGCTCAGGACAAAAGTTGCAGTAACAAAGAGAAAAGGCAGCACTGCATGACTTGCTTTCATCACTAACTTGACAGCATTTTCATTCGTCTCCAAGTAGTTCAGAACTATAGGTGGCAGCTGGTAGCCTACTCTGAAGATTTAGGGTACACTGTGATTGGGACTTTGATACCTCATGGACAATTACCATCATGCTAACAGTACTAACTGCAGCACCCAGCCTGTAAGACCATCGTAGCTACTAAGCAGCCTTTCTTAATTGTGTCCTTTAATTTGTCTTTGTTGCCATGAGTGAACTCAGCAATCAAGATCCATATTATCAGAGAATCAACCTTAGTCAACAAGTCCTGGCATTTACCCCTTCAGAACCACTGTAATGTCGAAGAACAATAATTTCCACAAGAACAAGTCCAGTTGCTTAAGAAATGGTTTCATTTCATTGTTTGGACTATGAAGCAATAGTTAAGAGGCCAGAGCCAAAGCAGACTGATAAAGTTTACAAAGAACATCTTCAGTACATTCTGCAGATCACTGAATGCTGGCCATTAACCAGATCTTTCACCAGGTCCAATACTCTTCAATTGGTAGGCAACATCAGGTGCTGAAACAGAAGTGTCATTAGAGACTTTCCTCAAACTTTCTCATTCCAGTCTCAATCTGCACAAAGAGCGATGGGGAGTTAACTCAGCCATTCCTGGTACCATTTAAAGATGGTTTCTTCGTTAGTAAGCAGGGGGGGAGAGAACTGATGATGTACCCAAGATCCTCTTATCCTTGTTTGTGATTTGAGCTAGCAGCTTTTCTAGCAGAGTTGGAAGTAAAGGAAATCAACTTCTTGAGGCCAAGTGAAGCCAGTTTACTTTCTCTGGTTTAAGTATCATTCTGTACATGTATTAACAGCTAGCAGGCTTTTGACAATATCCAACATCTTACTGAAAATAATCAAATCTTTAGTAGTACACAGATCTTAGTGATAACAGATCCCAAAGAGGATGATTCTGTTTTGTGAGTCACAGTTGTATATCAGTGACATCAAGAAGAATGAGGGTTTTTTCCCTAGGCCAACTCAGATGCTTTTGTTGTTTAAACAAAGATTTGTACTGAAAACAGACCTCACAGAAACAAACCCACTGAAGTATGACTGACACAATGGTATCTGACAGTGAGTCAGCTCTTCCTCCTGCTCCACCCCATTTCACATTATTATGCTTTACTAGAAAGACAAAACCATCTGCCTTTAGTATTCAAAGCAATACAAAAAGCAACTTGATTAAGATTTCTAAGATACCACTGTATCCTTCAGCCTTCATGTAGTTGCTACTACTGGATTGTCAGCTCTGTCTTGTCATCACAAGTCATTACAGAGGTGCCTGCTCTGCGGGGTAGTAGACAGTGCAGGATTATTTAATAGAAGGACAGAGTTAAGGCTGCTGTTGGTCTAATGAGCCCTGTAAGGGCAGTTCCAAAGGTGAAGCTTCATGTTAGAACATTGGGCTTTCACTAGCAACTCATGAACTTGCACTAGCCTGTTTAGGATTGGGACTGTATGTATCTAGGACTATTCTATGTCCTTTCAGAAAGAGAAATCACTGCAGTGAAAACACTGAAACCTGCAGCTTTAAAATTTTCTTACTGTGGACATCCTGTATTCGTACCTAAAGCCACTGGTTAGTTCTAAGCAGGCAAAACAGAGGATCAAGTAAGTTCTGAAGGAATACAGACTGGAGTTCAAAAAAAATCACCAGATTAAATGCCAGCCAAGTTTCAACTCTGCCATAAACTGTAAGATAAAATTACAGAAGGGCTGCCCTGGAGGCAAGTGATAAACATTTCCGTAGAGATGAAATTCTGTCTTGCATGCCTGAAATAGATGCAGACCTACCACAGCCTCACTTCTTCACAAGGTGTATTTCTTCCCCTTCCCTCTCCTCCATTCTCATGGATCATTACAGCAAAAGCTGACTTGGACAACACAAACTCACAGCATCTCAAAGGGCAGTTTTCCCAGGCACCAAAGATAGTCAGAAAACACAAAGCCTCTCCAGAAGGGGATTCCAAGCATAAGTCTAATATACATGCTCTGAATTACCCTCTACAGGAGGATCTCTTGACTAGAAGCACATCTGTGCTAAGTGCCCAAAATCAAACCACATGAATCTCTGTGGTCTGGTACGAGTAAGCAATTTCAATTAGAGAAGTTCCCCAGCGCACCAGATGTTAAGAGAGCCATCTGGTGAAAACCAATTTACTCATAGTTGCAAGATTATCTCAGTGTTCTGAACTTTTTTTTTTTAAATTATGTTTCCAGAAATATATTGTTCTACTAGTAGGACAGCTAATGTAAATTAATCTGGTACTGCTGTTAAATCAATCTTAAATAAAACTGCCCCTTGGCCCACAAAGGCAGCTGGAGGTCATAACTCATTGCATCTTGCACTACTCACCTTAATGATCACTGAATCAATTGAAAAGTCAATGGTGAACATCTTTGTTGAACACAAAGCCTTACTGCAAGGAAGACATCGTTTCCAGATATTAAACAGTTGTGTTTTCATTACTCATGCATCTACAGAAAGACATGAGATCACATATACAAATATACCATGACAGGGTAAAGACAGGGATATAAAGCTGTATATCCTTTTAGCAACTTGTACCTATATTTTAATAAACCCTAAGAGGGCTGGATAAACCACATCTAATATGTCAGTATCGCTCCTGCTTTTTAGCCATTGCAGTAAGAATTTTAAAACAGCTGAGCAAACTTTGTTTTGGGAATATTGTCAACTTTATGATAGTGTTCCAGTGCAAATAACTGCATAGTTGATGTATTTTTCATTCTGCTTAACCCAACTTCTATTACAACATGTTTTTTCCTCTTTCCAATTATGTTAGAAGCGCTAATTGGTCTGGATCTCTTTCCTTCTGGCAGAATATACACATTTCTATCCCTTTCCTTTAATTTTCTTCAAACCCATCTACTCTTCTTCCAAACACACTCCTCTACCCTACATAAACAGATAAACCATCTGCACTGAATCTTTCAATCCTGTCACTAAAATAAACATGATAAAGCTTTACTTTGGTTTTAAGTTGGTCACTTTATAAAACCTCAGTAATACACCTCCTATTTTTCATCCAGCATGCATGAAAACATAAAGAGGTAGATTATTTTCACAGAAGGAAAGTTTTCACAAGGGAAATTAAGAAAAAAAATATTTTTTTTGCAACAAAATTAACAGCTGCTGTTTTAATCCTCTGTTCTGCTCACATTACACCAGTAGAGCCAGAAAACATGTTATAAACTCCCCTCACAAACACAAACTTCCCCTGGAAGGCAGTAACACTGTCAGGTATTTTGCTAGTTTCTTTCCGGAGGGTTATTTTAGTTTTCAGCTACACTTTTGGACAGTTAGGACAGCATTCTTAGTCTCCTGTGGGCCAAAGTAGTTGGAAAGAACAAGTCAGAAAAAATAAACACTTTAAGCCATGCTGATCCAGTTGCTAGTAACATCAAAGAACTGGTAGGAAGTGGCTCCTCATTTCATCTCACTGTCCAAACTAAGTGACAAGGCAGCAAAATATGGTCATATAATTGCTTTTTTCTGGTTTCTCAGAGAAAGGATTAAGTTGATCTGCATAGCGTAGTGCTGAACAGAATACTCCTTTGCTTTGATTGTGCTAAAAGCTGATTCATCACTTCAGAAGCAGAACAACATTCAGGGAGGAACTACTACAGCGTGATTACCCACAGCAAAAATAGTCCATTTTATATCTGAAGGTAGAGGAAAGGGGCTGCTGTCTACTGCACAAAATAGTACGAACAGCCAGGTATACCACATTTTTCTGGCTGTACTGTCTTCAGCTTCTTAACTACTCTGCTGTTGTATTCCCAATTTATTTAGCACACAGTACACCAAGAAAATAAACAATTTCCTGACTTGAGGCAGAAACTGATAATGACAGAATACCAAGGAAAGCAAGATTACCTTGCAATACCACCATAACAGGTAACCACCAAAAATGTCCATTGCCCCCTTATTTCATGACAACCACTGTATCAGCAACTTCATGCTCCCTTTCCCAGTCCAGAGAGCATGTATACGTGTATCACGAAATACAAAAGAAATTGCAAAAAATCCAAGACAGTCTCTTGTGTGGTCCAGATTACAGTTCACAACCAAGTTATTTACCTGTGCATGATGCTACTCAGTAAGCCTGGCACACAAGAACAGAAATCTATTAGCTAATGAACATCAAGCCTGTTGGAAATGGTTACGATCATTAGGTGAAGGGAGAAATAAAAAAGAAATGTGAGAGGGACGGAGTGCAATGAGAAACGAAAGCAGACAGGAAGAAATACGGAAGGCAGCAGGCTAGAAGACAAGCATCCCTACTGTAGGGGGGAAAAGCTGGATTTGTTGTCTCTGGTACACCAAGATATATCTCCTATTTGATGCATCATTGCTGGCTTCATATTTAACTTTCATGTAACTTTTCCCCAACTGAAACCATGCGGTCAGTATTTCAGTGCCAGAATACCTGCCATTCTTTTATTTCAACACTGCTGTTCTAGACAGATCATGAAACAACAGGGCTGCTACCTAGTGATAAACCAACATTAACTCACGCGTTCGATTGTAATATTTTGAGCTTTATCAATTCTTCATAGAGACAGCTACCATTAACTGTGTTTCTAGCATGCTACGGTGGATAGTGGCACTTTGAAACAGGTTGGGAGAACAATCTGAAGAAAGTATCTGAAGCTTGTTTGCCAGAAACATAAGAAAAACTGATTGTGAAGGTACTTCAAGTTAGCCTGAGCTTAAATGGAGCTCCTGGGCCTAGAGACAGAGGGGGTGGTGGAGGTTCCAGGTGAGGCCTTGACTGCGAACTACCAGACAGACACAGTAACTTGATGATGTAGAGTTGAGAAGGCCCGAAAAAGCCAAAGGCAGTGGCAATATCTGAATACCTGTGAGCATCAGTGCACTTCAGTAGTTCTGATTCAGTCTTCATCAATATTAGCACTGTGGGTCGAATGTTTTGCTATTCAAGATTCCAGGAATAAAGAAAGTAGTTGTATCAACATCCAAGGAAAAAGTCCAGCAACAGGATTTAGCCTGCAAGCACATCCCACTCACACCCATTCCCAAGAGCCCCTACTCATTATTTTGTGCTGCACTCTGTCTCCTTGGAGCCACATCAGCTGGTTACACAGTCCAAGACCTAGATGGCAACAACAGTGATGGAAGGGTGACAGTGACAAGAGGAAGGACTATAAATAGGATAAATATGTCATCTTTGTTATTTTACTTGGTATAGAAATGTTTAATTCTAATATTTAAATCATTAAGTAGCCATCCAACTACCTTCACAGACTTAGTGAAGATTCTTCCCCAGTCTCCCGTATTCACATCTACACTCTCAACTAGATTTCTCCTTTAGTCCCAATGCTTCATCATATCTATTCTTGTTTTGTTAGGTTGAAGTGAGAAGACCACTACTTAAGATCTCAAAGGCTGAAAAATGACAAAGGAGCTCAAACGCACATGGAATGACACTACTGTAACTTATCTTTTCTTTCCCAAAATAATACCATGCATTTTTTCTGCTGTTGGGTGTTTTTGCAGATCACTCCAGAGCAACTCAACCACTTATAGATACAACAGCCTAGTACCAGATTTGTTTTCCTATAGGCCTTTGCTCATCTGTTACTGTACGATCACTGTTTTCAACAGCAGTAAGGTCAACAGGCAGCTACAAAAAGAGGAACTAATGCTTACCCTGTCATAGCCGGAATGTGAAAGACCATTCTTGCAGTTGAGTACAGTTGTGGGTGAGAATACTGGACACATTTTACTTCTTCCTCCATTCTACAAACAGAACAGCTTACTGTGCTTCATTTAACTTTTGCCATTTTGCATTTTGGTATGTCAGACAGTGGATAAGCATCAGCCCATCCACTTCCTCCATTTAGATAATTCAAGTACCGTAAGGAGATATATCAGATAACGAGTCCATCAAATCCCAGGTGCAGGAGCTTTACAGAAAGAAAATAACAGAATAAAAGCTTTACGGAAACCAATGCCTTTTCACTCTGAGACCCTTAAATGCAAAACATGAACAAGGTTTCAGTTCTAAAAGTTGCAAGTCTTTTCCATGGTAAGATTTAAAAGCAATCCAGACCTGTATGAGGAGGTACCACTGTTAAACTTCTCCCTGCCAGCAATACAGCAGAAGTCTCAAGTGCAAGAGTTGAAGGAAACAGAGAACATTTCCATTTCCAAACAATTTCAAATTTATCAAAAAAATTGCTTTACACAAGTTTCAGAAGTCAGCTAAAGGCTTACTGAAGCTGAAGGTGTGCCAGAGAGGAAAAAAGTCTGATTAATACCACAAGATCCAGACTCTCCCACCCACCCAAGGCAGAACACATCCAAAACTGAGCCAATCTGTTACAGGAAACCTTGTCTTAAACAAAGAATCTCCTCACTCAACCCCATATGTTTTCTAAAGGTTTGTTCTTCAGACTACAGAATAAACTTATGTGAGCTAGGATAGCTCTGAAGGCACTTTCTGAGAACTTCTAGTCCTAGCCAGAAGGTCCGTGAACACTAAAATATTAAAATATTAATACTACACCTAAATCCAACTGATGTCATCTACCTGGACTTGTGCAAAGCATTTGACACTGGCCCGCATGACATCCTTGTCTCTAAATTGGAGAGACATGGATTTGGTGGACAGAGCACTCAGTGGATAAGGAATTGGCTGGACAGTCACACTCAAAGACTTGTCATCAAGGCTCAATGTCCAAGTGGAGACCAGTGATGAGTGGTGTTCCACAAGGGTCAGTATTGGGACTGGCACTGTTTAACATCTTTGTTGGCAACATGGACAGTGGGATCGAATGCACCCTCAGCAAGTTTGCTGATGACACCAAGCTGCGTGGTGCTGTCAACACAGTGGAGGGAAGGGATGCCATCCAGAGGGACCTTGGCAGGCTTGAGAGGTAGCCCTGTGTGAACCACATGAAGTTCAACAAGGCCAAGTGCAAAGTCCTGCACATGGGTTGGGGCAATCCCAAGCCCAACTTCAGGCTGGGCGGAGATGAATTGAGAGCAGCCCTGAGAAGAAAATCATGGGGGTGTTGGTAGACAAGAAGCTCAACATGAGCCAGCAATGTGCGCTTGCAGCCCAGAAAGCCAACCATATCCTGGGCTGCATCAAAAGAAATGCAACCAGCAGGCTGAGGGAGGTGATTCTGCCCCTCTACTCTGCTCTTGTGAGACATCAGCTGGAGTACTGTGTGCAGCTCTGGGGCCTCAAACATAAGAAGGACATGGAGCTGTTGGAGCGAGTCCAGAGGAGGGCCATAAAGATGATCAGAGGACTGGAGCACCTCTCCTATGAGGACAGGCTGAGAGAGTTGGGATAGTTCAGCCTGGAGAAGAGAAGGCTCCGGGGAGACCTTATAGCAGCCTTCCAGTACCTGAAGGGGCCTACAGGAAATCTGGAGAGGGACTGGTTACAAGGGCCTGCAGTGATAGGACAAGGTGGGTTGGAACTAGATGATCTGTAAGGTCCCTTCCAAAGGGGTCCTTCCCAAACCATTCTATGAGTCTATGAAATTTGAATTTCTTCCCTGACACACACTCCCCCCCCTCCAAATTGTCCAAATCCCTTTGACTGCCTTCTAGATCTATTTCCAGTCCAAAAATTTTTCAACTACTGCAAGGCTGTGAAATTCATACAAATCTGGATTTATTTTTTTTAAATGGAGACTAATTCAGAAAAAATAGATAAGCACCTCTTGCATGGCTCAATTACTACTTTTTATACTTGCTTTTATCGGAAAAATTAATAAAAACTTACACTGCACTCTGTAGAAATGCAATGCATTCTGAAATCTTCAGGGTTCTTATTTAGAAGGTGCTATAGAAATAGCAAACATTAACCATAGTCCTATAGTTTTTGAACAGTCCTTTTTTGAAGGATGAAAGTATCCATAGATCAAACAAAAATGATCTGAACTTACTATGATTGTTCCAATCCTATTTTCTCCTCCCATGAAAAAGCAAAACTTCCCAAGAAACGTTTCAGCTCAGATGGCGGTGATGGGAAATACTGGATGTTAGATGAAAAAGATAGCCTTAATATATTACTTCATGCTGCATGTCTGACAGTCATGGTCTCAGACAGCCAGAAGCTGGCTAGTAAGTCTGCAGTTTGCCTAACAAGTCAAAAAAGCAGCATTATTGCAAAGGGGACAAGGGACTGAGCTTGCCAGGTGTTCCTTTTTTTTTTAATTATTAAGTCCTATTGGCAGTACACTGGCATACTGCCTTGAGGACAGAACTAAGCTTTTGGGAAAGGATTTCAAAAACTTGGTCCAAAAGGAGACCTCATATTGTAGCAGTTTGCCAAAATCTAATTTGCAATTTGAGGTCTACCTTCCATAGTCAGCCTGCACAGCTTTGCTTCACAAGTATCCAGATAATGAGCAATCTGCACTTGATCCTGCATTCAAAGTACTTAAAGTGATTAACAGATCTGCACATGGACTGAGTCCGGGCTTTCTGCATGCAGCCTTTACCTACCTTCTGTTGGATACTCTGCCATTCATTTCAGCAGGACTGCCTCTTTATTCTAACATTTGTTTGTGGTGCAGAAGACTAAGTGTTGCATAAGATCCTGTAGAGCACAGAATTTAAGACTCACTCAAAATTTCACATTTTAGAAAAACAAAGAATACAAATATTGTCTCTAGTAATAAGCAAACATTTTCTCTCTTTTATGACTAGCCAGCAACAACACATTTAAATAAATATATATACCCTGGAAACAAAAGCTTTTTAATTATTGGGTATGCGTGAGGGTTCAGCAAATCCATAAAGCTGGCCGACTGTCCTCTTCTATCAACCTAGAGGAGGTGATGGATGTGACAGCACAGCAGTTCTTGGATTTTAAGCCATGCAGTACAGTAACTCTAAAGAGCTAATGCATAATGGGGGAGGGGATAGGAAAGGCCTCCAGAGCCACGATATATTTAGAATCGATCCTTTCACCTAGTCAAGCTGAAAAAAGTCTTATTGCTTTAGTGATCTGGTACAAAACACTTTGTATGCTCCTGGAGAACACTCAGGTGAGGTTCCCAGAAAAATGGAGCTATTCAGCTTTGGTTTCAGACTAAATCCTACCATACCCACAGAAAGTGGAACAACCTTCTAGCTCAGGCATGGATTATTCTGCTCCTCGTAATCTGCTAAATGCTCCAAGGAAAAAATATAATTACATCTGTACCCAACACAGTGCTTTGCCAAATCATATCAGTTTGAAAGGTTGCAACAAATTAAGAACTGTATTAGGCAACAACAAAAAAAGGAAAGGGAAGAGTAGAATCACATGAATGACATTCATTAATTGTCACTCAAGAGACTGTCTGAAAAAGAGATTTAATAATAATAATGGTTCAGTGGGAGCCATTTCCAGGCAAATAGAAACATGAAATTCCTGATGAAAAAAGTAGCACAGAACTGTTTTGCTTTGGCTTCAATTGAGACATCTCTATGAAACAGCCTATAACACCAAGAACTGTTCATTCCTGGAACGGGCTGGTACTCCACAATCTAGAAGGTAAGGATGACAAAAACTTCACAGGCAGCAGCACAAACCACAACAGAAGCTGAGGTTTTTGGTGGTTTGTTTGGGTTTTTTTAAATCAGATTTAACTAAAAAATAAAATAATAATAATAATAAAAAAATCTTAATAAAAAGGAACATGTATTTCCATTCATCAGAACAAATGTTAAAAGGTTCCGAGACAGACAATCAACACCAAGCTACAGCTGACAACAGTGAAATTCAGACTTTCTTGAGTACTGCAGTTTTACCTTAAGCTGAGCAGAACAAGTTGCCAGGTGCTGTGAAAGTGAGTAGTCCTGCACTGTTGCACATGAAAGTCCATGCAAGATAACAGCTCATGCAGTAAAGCCATCAGAAAGCTGTTCACTTTGTGATGTGTTAGATTTCTGTTAGTTTTCTGACCCACCTTACTCTGCGATCAAAGAGTCTAAGTGACTACGCAGTACCCTGATGAAGCATTAGGAACATCCCCCCAGTTACCAGCTGACCATAATCATATCAAAGCCACACACTATGTGACTGATTGCATCAAACAAGAATGAGCAAATCAATAAATCCAAGGGCAAGATTGACAACCCTTCAACAAGTATAATTAGGCATATCGAGTTCTATTAATTAAAGTTATGGGATTTTTCTTATTTTCAGGATCTTTGAACAACCCAAAGTCAAAAGCAACCATTCTCTCTAACGTCTTTTCCTAGGCCCATACTCAAATAGGAGAAACAATAGAAAATCCTGTAATATTTTTGTGGCAGGTGGACCACATGGCCTGGTTTACACACATCCCACTGCCCTTACACATACCATCTTTACAGCAATTATCCATACTGACATTTCTTTATAGTACCCCAAGAACCCCCCAGGAATCCCCAATTTAAGCACAGCAATTGTTGCAATAAGCAAAATCTTGGCAGCAGAAATATTTACCTGTTACTAGTAAATGGAGCTATTGGCACACATCATTTGCTACACATCTAAACAATAAATCTATACATCAGCAAGGTTGAAGCCATTTTAAAAGGAAGGTTTCCAGTTGTAATACAAACAGCAAATCTTAACATTTCTCAACAGCCAAAGCAGATTCCAGAAGTCTGTTTGACGAAGCATCAGAGGAAGATGTACAGCTAACTAGGAGCTTGGCTTGTAGCTCTAAAAAAATCATCCTGGACTTAATCAGTCCAGCATCCAAAGCACATACAGGATTTCAGAGATAATTTGGAATCTATATGTGTATTAGATAAAACTTGGTGGTTTGGGAGGTTATTTTTGTTTTTAATAAAAAATGGTATTACAATAAATGCTTGAGTAATAGATCAACATTTTTAGAAAGCGGAGTAGAACGGCTGTGTGTGGTAATAACACAAACAGCTCATAGGGAGGGCTGCCTATCCCCTGGGTACTTCCTTCTGAAGAGAATCCTAAACGATGCTGCACCGTGCTGCTGCCACTACCACCATAACGGCTCTTCTACAGGCTGGGACCCAAAGATTTACTGTTATGCAAGTGAGTCCTCTTCTCCCTGATCATAAGAAACACAGATGTAACCAAACAACACAATTATAAGTCCTTATACATTGTGGTAGTTTCTCCTCTTAGTGCGTGAGGTTCTGTTACTATTTCTTTTTCATATCTGGAAAAAGTTCAGGTCTGAGGAAGGCTGAATTTACCTTTCCATTAGCAGTCGGACAATTAAGAAGCAATTATTAGATATGACAGCCAACTTTGGCAATCTTTTGGAAATCAAAGTCACACCAACCTAACTGAAACTATCCTAGAATCAGAAAGTAAACACATACCAAACAGCAGCCACTTGAAATCAATGTGCTATATCCTGTATTCTTTCCAACAGCTTAAGGCTTTCCTTGTCTTGTCATAAGGGAATATGCACCATTTTCAAAATGAGATGTTACTTAAAATTAAGGAATCATCTTGGGTGATGAATCATCACTTCAAAGAGCAAGGCTGTGCTTAACTTTTGATGCTTCAAGAATGAGTTTGTTTGCTTCAGATAGGTTGAAATTCTGAAAGGAATTGTTTGATGAGAAAAGCAAGAGTGAAACTGCTGACAGAAATATCTCAAAATTCAAATGAAGTTTATTGCTGTGGGAGGAACACAAAAAAAAAAAAAAA
>VXBL01003402.1:112729-122876 GCA_013400195.1 Aramus guarauna
AAAAAAAAAAAAAGCGAGCAAATACGCTTTTGCTAGTTCTCTGCAGCATTAGTTAACTGGCATTAATCCTACAGCAATGCTGGCATATCTAACATTGACAGACAAATAGAAACAAACAGGACCAGCTTAGTTATTTACAATACTTCACTAAAACCCACAGGACTGCCTTTTTTGATCCTAAGCATTACATGCCAAGCACCTTCCTCTGGCCAGAGATGAGACTCAAATCACAAATAAGAAATAAAAGAAAGGGAAACTACGCGAGTCAGGGCTGTGCTAAACACAGTGATGTTGTCTTCAGTGGCCATTCCTAGCGGCTTTTTTTGTGTAGCTCAGCATTTAGATTATTTAGGAACCTTTACATTGGGAGAGGGCTACTACTATTTCTGTAACATATGCTCAGTGGAGCACCAACATGCAGCTGAAGAAGGAAAGGTTAGCCCTATCTCCAGACGAAGAGAAGAAAAGAAGCCAGAAAAGATTCTGTCAAATTACTAAGACTGATTTTCATATGAAATAAATGAAATGTCTTGAATGCCAGAAGATAAATACTTATCTCCTCACACAGCAGAATAAAACAGGTTTTCCTGGGTTATCTTCTCTCTATTGTGTAGTTATATGACTGACACGTGAGTTGGTAACCCCACTGAAACACTCACCTACCAGACTGACTGCCAACTCAGTTGACACTCAGCAACAGAATTTCAGGGTCTCTAAAAATAAATCACAGGTATGCAATTTGTTCTGTAAAGATCTTCATGTACTCATTTCCTGATAGCATCCCTAAAGCAATGAAACAAGCAGCCTTCCGTACCTCCAAGATTTACAATAAAAATCTGTCTCAAACAAACACAGTACTTAAAACATACAGGGCACTTTCCTACACTTTAAATGTATTAGCATTAAATGTAAAGTTACGATAACAAAAAGGAGGAAAAATGAAGAAAAAGAATGGAACAGAAAAGATGTCCACCTTTTTGGTCAAAAGAAGGAAAACAAATAATTGGTATGGAGAGTGCTTTTTGATAAGGACAATCTCAAGAAACAGACACCTCCTGGAATCTTCAAATAATCCCCTAAAGGCCAGTCCCTATACAAGACCAAGTTACCTCCCGGAGCAACCAAAACCTTATGTTCTTTACTATGCCATCAGAAATGTTGATAACTATTCTGAGCATTGCTTTGGTACCTACCACTTGAGTCCACTAAGCTGCAATAGTTTAGATTAAAAAGGATTTTTTTTTTTTTTTCCAAATCCTTATAAACATATAATGGGGTAATTTCTCAGACTTGTATTAAGATGTCCCACTTATTCCACTGTTCGAAATGTAACATAACGTTACCTTCTGAAGAGATTGATCATGAAGTACTGCCCTTATGCATTCTGTATCCACCTAAATATAGGCGGACATCTGAAAGCAAGGCATCCTCTGATTTTCTTCTATTCTAGTAGAAAATTTGGTTTTAAATATAAGGCAACTGTTCTTTCCCACTCCTCCATCTTGTTCCCTAACTCTCAAACTAACTCATTCTGCAGCTTCAGATGGATAGTGCAGGTCCCAGCTGGTGCTTGAAGGCAAGATGAGAATCACCATCTATTACTAAACGTGGGCAGTACCAATCAGTAGATCAATACAGCTGATGCTCCCACGACAGCTCTACAGTACTTGTAGATGTTTAGTACATGAAAGAAATGTGTCTGCAAGAATCTTTTCCAAGTTCTTCCAAGCAGAAGCTGTTCCTTCTCCAGAAACACATCACTGCCTATCAGTCGGTGGGTGGTAACTTACGCAAGGAAAATGCTACCAGCTTGTAATTCTACAGGCACAAAGCTAACAACATAACCTGTTCTAGTTATCCACAGTAATTGACAAAACTAAGTACATCAGAAAAACACAGAAAACACAAGCCATATAAAAATCAGGATGCAATCACATACTTAGTCCACTAATCTTTACGAAACTTGTAAAAATCTTTTCCATAGAAATCAGAGCAGAGAAATTTCCAAGATGTTTTTTACTTATAATGGAAAAGGGATTTCAGCAATGCAGCGACAGAGTATTCAGGAAGGACATGACCTGGGCAGTTCTAAGTTGTTTATCCTACAGAAAACCAAGAATTAAGTCTACCTGCATATACAGGTAATACAGACTTTTGGGAAAACAAACAAACAAGAAAACAACAGAAAACACCAGCAGTCCTTCCTCACGAAAAAAGCTCCACTGTTGTAATAATCTAATATTTATAATACTTGCTTTATAGATACACCCAGAAAAGAACATACATTTTCAAATGTTTAAAATAGCATACATTTTTTTTAAATTCCTCTTCCACCACACAGCAGAGAATGAAGAACTCTATATTGCCAAACTAAACAGCTGTTGTAATATGTCAAGCCCATACCTGAGGGTACCAATTCATCTTATTTCAAGAGAGAGATACAAAACAACAAATTTTCCTTAAAAATATCTGAAGTCCTTCCCTCCAGTACCAGTTCCTACCTTTTTTTAGTTTCCCAAATGTAATACGCTTTCTGCAGACCTAGCCGGGCTAGAATTTTCCTATACCCGTCATTTCTGAACTAGATCTGATGGTATCTTTGGTCAAGACCACCATGTAAATTCTCTACCTCTCCTCTCCATAAGATGTCTTTGAATCCTTTCACAGGCATTCCAACACATTCTTCCTCTTCCTTTACTATTGCTTCCTCCCAAATGAGGAAAATTCTAGCAATACATGTAGCAAAACCCTCAACTTCTCACTGACGATTTACAGTGTAGCACAATTACGTACTGCTGATTCACTGTTACAAGAGATATTTACTCTTGCTGCTGACAGTACAGATGTTTTTTAGCATCCATGTCTTTGGTTGGTGACATTGTGCACAGTGTCCCTCTAATTGGGCTGGTTCTCTGATTGATACGTTTCCCTTTTACAACTAGCAGTCTCTAGTCTGAATAAAACAGCAAAATATTGGGAGCTAACAGCTTTTTATCTTAGAAACAACTTTCACTCTAAACCTCTAAAACGTTCGGATAGCATTAAGCAATAAAGTCTTAATAGCCTGTTAGCAAAATAAGCAAGTAAATATTTTCTTAGGTATGAAGTAGAGGCCCAACAATTAAAGGCAACCATTTCTTATTCACAGATGCAGCCAGTCATCCATTAAACAAGCCAATCAAGCCTTCATTTTACGGCTTTTATCAATAAGCCCATATATATTGCCATCAGTAAGGGAAGGGTTTAGGTATTAGGAAATCTTTATAGACATTAAGATTGCCTTACTCTAACAAAAAGGGAAACTTTAATACTATAAAAATAATATTGCAGAAACTACTTTGAAAGCTCTCATAGTTCCTATTTTCAAACTCACTAACAAGAATTACTAACACCTTTTTTTTTTCCCTTCACAGCAAACTATGTAAATTCACTGCCACAAAATTTGAGGCCAAAAAACCACAGGAAGGTTCTGCAAGGCCTTGGAATTTACAGCATTGTAATGGTTAACGCTAGCTCTAGTGAATCTATTTAAGATATTAAAATTCCCATCTGTCAGACCTCTCTGCTAGATGTTACTGCCCTCAAAGCAAAAGAGAATATGTACATGTGCCTGCATCCCTGCCACCCAGTTCAGAGCGCTTCTTAGTAACTCAAGCCATAAATGAAAATGCGTTTATACTAACACACCAATCTAAACCACTGCAGCCAACATGCAGGTACATGTTTGCTCTTGCCATCTAGACACATACAAGCAGAGAGAAAGGCTAGAGAGCTGCATGCAGGCATCAAGAAAGGAGATGATGATCTTTAAAACCACTGCAGGAGTTCGCTCCCACGCTTATAAATAATGTTCTATGCCTGCGTTTGACTTCAAGGCAATTTTAAGTTTGGGAAAACAGACACACTACAAAAACAATACCCAAGCAGCAGATAATGTTATTAGTATTACAGAGTAGCTATTCACCATGAATTCCAGAATCGTAACACCAAAGTTCAGTTCCAATCCTCCAATGGGTCAGCTGCATCCCATGTAAAGAACCACAAACATCAGCTGAAATCCTGGGTGTACAAGGGCACCCACTGGGACATTTAATTTACCTGAGTTAATGTTTCTGTCAACACCAGCTCCATGAGGGATAGAGAGAAGATCCAATTCAGCAGGGTTAAATCTCCCATAAGGGAAAAAGGCTCGCATCTCATCTATACGGCAAAATTTAGCAAGTAAAATGAAAACTTGGGACCATTTATCCTTCCAAAAAGTGGAAGGAGAATACATATTTTAAGTTCAACAAGACTTTCCAACATAATGAAGTCTTCTGAAATGCCAGTAAAACTGAGACACTCATATATATATATGAGCTACTAGAGAAGCTCTATTTACAGTTGGTTTTGCATCCAATCATTTAAGTTGCTTCTATAAAGTGAAAACATTTACATGTTTCCTGTGGTCTGTAGAAACATATTATAGAAAAATAAACCCCTCTGGGATTGAATTAGAGGATACAGTGGTTCACAAGAAAGGAATGCTAAGTTAACATTACTCCTCTCTTTTCTTTATATTATTTCTTTCCATAACCATATCCCAGCACCCTGGCTGTTCACTGTGTAGCACTTACTGTTGCTGGACTTCAGGTCACGGTGAATTATGGGAACAATTGCTTCCTCGTGCAGGTAGTTCATTCCCCTCGCAATCTGTACTGCCCAGTTCACTAGTATGTCAGGAGGTATCCTTTTACCAGACAGCACTCTGTTTAGCGATCCTCCTCGGGCAAACTCCATAATCAAGCAAAGGTTAGGTTCCTTCAAACACACGCCCCTGAGGGCGATGATGTTGGGATGCTTTAACATTGCAAAGAGCTTGGCCTCTTGTCGGACATTCTCAATGGTCTGGCTGATGTCCTCATCAGGGTCATAGCGAGCTGCCTTGACAGCAACCTCGTCTCCTATCCATACAGCTCGATAAACTTTTCCGAAGCCCCCTATGCCAATGATTTCCTCCAGAACAAGCTCTGAGAAGTCGATCTCCAGGACTAGGAAAAGAGGAAAAAAAAAAAAAAAAAGATATAAACATTTAGCAACTACGCAGCCTGTACATCAGGTGAGGGTCCATGTTGCCCAGCCTCACCCTTACCCTTGAAGGAAGGGCCAATTTTCGTTCCAAAACAATACAAATGAAACCAGCTGACAATCTTTCATTGCCAAATAGTGTGCTAAAACAGGTCTTGCAGCATCATAAAACCTCTATGAAGTACTCACTGTGAATGAAGATGAATTTGACCTAATGCTAGTGAACGACACACTTAATAAAATAGCCTCCTCTTAACACACTTAAACTCTTTATAACACTGACATGTGTATAAGGTTTAAGAATAAACCCTCATCTCCTGCCCTCAACGACAGTACAAGATTACAAAAAAGAAACACACACCGCGAGGCTAATCTTCACTGACTTCACTATATAGCGCTTAATGTGACAGAGCCAAAATTCAACACAAAATGCATTTCCTCCTGCATTTGTCCCTTATTTGAATGTCTTATTCAACTGCCACTAACAATCTTTTAGTCCTTCCCAAATCACGTTTGTTCTTCCACACCTCTACAAGCTTTGCAGATTCGTTCCCCGCAAGAGATCCGTTAACCAATTCTGACACTACCGATGATAGTGTGACAAACAGATGGATCAGACCACATACTGAGTATGCAGAGCTAGCAATAAGAAAAACACTTTTGATTAATGCATACTGCATTTTTTATTACAGAAGCTATGTGAAATAACAGACTCATCATTTTCCATTCTCATGCACTCACTGCTATTCTTTACAAGCTGCCACAGTAACTGGTGGCTACTTGGTGTTGTACAGTAAAAATCTACAGATGCAGATGTCTAAATTCAGCATATAAATTGCATTTGCAGCAAAAGTGGTGAGAAAATGTATCCTGTACAACTGTACACTAAACATAGTTTATGCTTGCAGGTGGCCAGAAGAACCCATCCAATACTGACTAATGTAGAACGGAAAACCCACATACTGACCAATAAAAGCATGCTGACACAGCTAAATTTACAGTAGTGGTAGGTCATCAGTGACATATCATCGATGCCCTTCTGTCTGATATTTTGGCAGTTACCAGGTATGGCCAAAGAAATTTTTAGAAGTTTTAAAGGAAAAATACCACAGTGCAAGGTTTTAAGTAAAAAGTCGTCAAGACTTTTAATACTTTACTGCATTTGAAATGCCAAATCTGATATGGATCTTCCGCTTTGTCTAGTAGAAAGGAAGTTAAGTCTGTAATGGACTTACTTGATGTAGGTATTAATTCAGAGTACTGTATTATATTACTGGGTTATGTAGTTATTGATTGTATACATAAAACTCTCCACTGCTTTTAAAATAAATTACATAGTCATACAAAGCAAGGGAGCAGGTTAGATTCTGCTTAAGTAAAATATTTTACTTATTTGAGTCAAGTGTCTTTCCTAAGTATAAATCTATAGTACAAGACATTGTCACAATACTGTATGGAGTTAATATGAATTCTGCTGTCCACAGCTGCAGATTTTTTTTTTTTCCACTGAGCTCTATCTTCCCTGAACATGATTTTTTAAAAGCCTAGCTTACTTTCTGTGAGTTAGTCAAATCTATGAGCTAGGAGTTGACTACATAGAGGGGTTATTTCATCACCGTTCCTATGCTGTACAGCCAATACATCCAAACCCTTAGCTACTGTAATAACAATGCTTGCAGTCTTTGTCCTAGTGTTCCATTAATGGGAAGCAATATAGAAAACTCATCAGGAAAGTCTTCCAAAAGGAGGAGAGGCCTTTTACAGTCTAAAATACAAAAAGAATTTGTCTGATACTGTGAGTACACCTTTTGGCTAATGCTCTGAACTTCAAGGATTTACACAACATGAAAGTTTCACTCTAACAGTAGCAGCCTTGGTGTTCAAATGCTCATGAGCTACAGATTACTAGAAAAGATGAAGGAGTAGATTCTGACGAGAAATACTGAAATTTTAGAACAAGACCGTAATGACAGTAACTTCAGATATGAAAGTACCCTGTTACTGAGAATACACTAAAGGAGCTGCTCTGGTATTTCTCACCAATAAAAGAGCTAAAGAAATCAGATGCTGAGCCCTCTCACCTTCAGTCAGTAGAATTTCAGCACTGGTAGAACGCTCACTTAACCTGCCTCTAGGGACAGGGCCAAAGACTGAAAATGACCACCCATGTAAGCCACAAAACAAGATCCACAGACCGTCCCCGGAACTCCGGACACTCAACACTCCAGTAGTATTCACAATCAGCCTTTTTCTCCGGACGTTTCAGGGATTCAGAAGTCATTAAAGCCACGCTGAGCCAGCGCTTCCCTCTGGCCCCGCGGCTCAGCGTGGCAGAAGAGCGGCGCGGCGGCGGGCAGAGCCGGCGGTGCTGAAGGGACAGCTCCCGCGGCGGCGGCGGCGGCGGAGGGACGGTCCCGCGGGCAGCGCCCGGCCCGGCCCGGCCCTGACCCCCCCTCCCCGCCACAGCTTCGCCCAGCGGCGGGCGCGGAAAAGAAGCGCGACAGGAAGGTGGCAGGCAGGAGGAGGAGGAGATGGGCAAAGGAAAACCGAAGACATGGAAAGCAAAACTCTTCCTGTATGCTGTCACCCCTTTTACTTCAGGGGAAAAAAAAACCAAAAACCAAAAACCAAAAAACAAAACACCCAAACCAAAAAACAACGCCTGCTGGATGCACAAATGAACTAGAACAAGTCTGGGACATAAAACTGTGAGATTTATGCTCTCAGATGAAATTTAATGTTTTACATTGCAAGTTATTTTGCAAAGAAAGCTTTCTTTTATTTGCAAAGTATGGCCTTAACTTTACTTTGAAAATATATGTTTCTTTAAGGCAGACCCGCCAGCTCACCCTCATGGGTAGCTTATTCAGAAAAAACAAAAACAAAAAAAACCCCACCACCAACTTATCATTAGAAAAGTTTTGCTTGCTGTTTTTTTTAAAGGTATTTGGTGTTATTTTCTTTATTTTCGCAGACTTCATTATACAGCTACATTAGTGCACAAAAAACTTGTTTTCCTTCACCTTTCTAAACATGCTAATCCCTTCTCTAAACACTACTTTAATTTGGCAGACACGCTGTACTGGACTGTGAGGGCAATGGGAATGTCTAACATGCATTTGTTGCCTTAGGATTTATGAACTGAAGTGGTATCGTTCCTCCGGGGACAGAAAAGGAATTACAGAGCCTGTACACCACGAACCAGTGGCATGTTGACAACTGGAAAGTAGTTGCTGTTTAATCAGCATTTATTATACCATACAATTAAGCTATTTAATTCGGTCCGTGGTGTGTAAGAGCCCATAGCGCACATGAGGGTCCTTCAAGTTGGCCCACTGCTGACAGCCTCAATAGGCTACTTTTATCATTCATGGTACCCCCGCTGAGGTAAGATTCAAGTACACTACATAGATGGCTGAAAGACCGCGTGCAATTACTAGTTATACTACTACAGCTCTCAGTGGAGGCAGAATCTCTGGGATTTAGACTCCAAAACCTTCATTAAACATGAAGATAAACTTTAGCAAAGCAACTAAAAGAAGCTTCTGTGCTGAGGTGCGTGTCTGGAATGACATCTTGCATCACTCCAGCAGAACTTTCATGCTTCACAGTTCAGTAAGTTAACAGTAGACTGTTATTCCAAACAGCTATCAAACTGACATCACCAGCTCTGAAAGTGGGTATCATTGCTTGCAGAGGGATTTCTAACATTAAACTTGAAAATCTATTTCAACAGCAACCCACTTTACCCTCTGTCCAAATTGCATTGTTTCTTTTAAAGAAAGAAATATACTCCTCTAGCATATTAAAAGCTCACTGGAGGACAATAAATTATACTCTGACATGAACATATGGTTGGTGACTTGAGAGAAGTACTGTAGTCCTGTTGTGGCACTAGAAGGGTAAGACAAGGATAAAGGGGGAAGGTGCAACTCCACAACTGTTCCTGAACTATCAAGCCATAGAAAGTGCAACAAGGATGGAGAAGCCAGAGTTACAGTCAAAACAGGAGGGGACCTGAGGCTTCAAGAAGTTCTGTAGAAATGGTGCTCCTAACTATCTCAAGGGTAAAACCTAATAAGCATTCACAACATTTTCTGCACATGGGGAAAATATCTATACTATTCCAGCATGAAAGAAAGCACCACCACTGCCCAACCTGGTCCCTTCAGAATTCCAAGGGCAATACTACGAATTACCGAGTTTTTACCTAAATGCTTTCAAACAGAGCACAGAATAAGAAAAAAGCTATTAGTTGTATTCCTTGGAGATATGTCCTAGATCGGACAAAGCATCTTTTTACTCCTTTTACTTTCTAGAAAAGTCTACTAGTCTAAAGATTTTTCTCTGCCCTTCCAAAAAAAAAAAAAAAAAGCTTTATTCTTGCCTGAATTGCCAATAGTGACAGATAAACAGGATCTAGAAACAGTTGTTCCACACTGTTTCTCTTTCCACAATTGTACATAGCGGCTAAAAAAAAGGTAGAGATGAAATGGCACTATTCTCTGGCTCCAACAAAGGCTTCAAAACTGCACTGAAGCTCACAGAAACAAACCAGTCCCTTCGTGCCTTCATCAACTTAGTCAAGCAACCCTCATGTAGGCCCAGATATCCAAACTTGGATAAAATTCATTCACAGGTATTTTAGAACAGAATTTGTAAGAAGGCAAAGGAAGAACCTGGTAACACAAGTCAACTTAGGAATTTTTAAGTCAGAAATAACAAGCTTTTAGTTAGGAGAAAAGAAGATATTGGACAAGTATTAGCAGTGAATCAACACTGCAGAAAGCGAGTGCTTCCTACCCTGCAACCTCTCCTGAAGGATACTGTCAAAGGGAGAGTCGCCAGAGCCCCCAGTGGCTCCCGCCCACCCCACCGCCCAGCCACCGGGCTTCAGCCGTTTGGTGAAAACCGCTCGGCCCCTGCAAACACAGGGTTTAATGACGGGAAACCGCTCCTGGCGTCACTGAAACGCTAACACGCCGAGCTAGGTTCGGCCTCCCGGGAGAGAAGCGCTAGCCTGGAAGACAGAAGGGCACTGGAGCAGCAGGAATGCGGCTGCGGCTGGGAAAGGGAATGG
>VXBL01003402.1:124069-140885 GCA_013400195.1 Aramus guarauna
CCATTGGGCCTCGCGGCGCTTGTCAGTTAAGCGCTCCAAGCTCCGCCTTCCCCGCCGCTTCTCATTGGCTGGCGAAAGGGCCATGACACGGGAGAGGGTCGGGGGTGGGGCGACTTGCTGGGCGGGGCGATCTTCGCCTGCTGGAGGGCGGGGCCGCGGGGGCGCTGCTGGCCAGTGGCGGGGCAGGCGCCGCCTGCTGCGGGGAGGTGGCGCACCTGAGGCCGGGGCCGGGCCGGGCCTGACACCGCGGCGCGCTGGTCGAGGGGCAAACGCTGCTGCTCTCTCCTTACCTAATCACCCTTCCTCGGCGCGGCCGCTGCCCGGTGACTAGGGCTGCTCCGCCGCCTAGCGTGTCTTCCCCCCGCTCCCGGGCACCGGGGTGCCGCCCGGAGTCTGCCGAGCCAGGCCGGGTCTCCTGTGGGTGCAGGCGGTCGGGATTTATGGCGGTGGCCGCGTGTAGCCAGAGCTGCCTGGCCGTGGCCCGTTTTCCGCCCTTCCTGGGCCACGGGAGCGGCCCGCGGCCCTCGCAGCCTGCTGCCCACCGCCCTCCTGCACCCGGGGGCCGCCACAGCCCGGAACGGGGCCTTCGGCCGGAAACCAGACCCCGGCGGGGCCCGGGGACGTGTTTTCAGTCACCCCATCCAGTCAGCCTGCGCTTCACCGTAGGCGTTACCCCGTTTCTGAACGGGGCTCGGGTGGACGCGTCCCTGCCGAACGGCTGCGTTAAACCAGCGGTTTATTGCTCGCTCTGGCTATTGGTGTGGAGCTGCTTGGGCCCGAAAATACTGATTGCCTCTCTCTGCTAGCAGTGTTGTCACAGCTTGGGAGGATACCAGGCCTCGTGAACAGAATCTGTTCGTATTTAGTGATACGAAAGGGTGATTTTTTTTTTCCTCTCCATTTCACTCCAGTTTTCTTTAAAATCATCCAATTTTCAGTGGCGAAAGTGGAAGAGGAAGGCCTCTGTTCGTGCTTCACTGTAACGAAGCCCCTGACGAGAGTCCCGGGGTGCCCTGACCACGCAGAATGTCTCCCCGCTTACTTGGGCTTGGTTTTTCTTCAGTGCTTTGTAAGTACAGTTACACAATTCTTCTCCGCAAGATGACATTTTAAAAAAATTCTCCATTCCCTAGTGAAGCATTTGTCTTGTGTACAGAGTAACTGCTAGTAGTTCTTAAATTTTGTGCAGTGAGGCTTTGTCTATCTATTTCTCTGTCCCTCTGCACTTAGGAAGCACCAAGGTTTAGGTTTCTTTAAAAAGAATGATGAAGATCTTAAGGCTAGTGTGCTTCAAGTTAAAGAGGTCATTCAAAATCCTTATTGTTGTTTGTAAAATACTTCAATTTGCATCTCTGTTTCCTGGGGAAGCACCTCCACCCAACCAAAACTTAGTAAGAAGTATTACAGAGAACCCTGGAAGGAACTGAAATTTTTCTAGTTCCTTTCTTTTTTCACAAACGTCACAGCCTTTATTTCTGACAGAAACAAAAAACTTGCCTAGAAAGAGCTGTCATATTAATATACTTATTTTACAAATAAAGAGCAAAATGTATCTAGTTGAGGTCAGAACTCACATTTCGATGCGACACCCGCAAGATTCGGGCATGCTGCAGTTTTCAAATTGAATTTGTTAAAGAAATGAGCTTTAGGTTTTCTCCCATACCTCCATCTCCTCCCGCCAGTGAGGGTGGAGCTGAGCATGTGTCCTCTGCTATTCCTCTGTTACTTAAGGGTGTGTTTTCACAATTAGCATCCGCTTGTCCAATATTTCTCTGTTGCTGAAAGGGACTTTCCTGCCCCTCGTCATGTGCTTGACCCGCTTTCCTGATTGCAGCAGTAGTGGCTGCTCAGCTGTGGAGTCATTTCAGCTCATTTATCTAATTGAAAGCTAAGTTGCCAAGTAAAAGCAGGTGGTTTTCCATCAGCTTTTTAGGTCGACCTGACTTCCATCAGGACTGTACTCAGAGTCCTGTACAATATAAGGAAGCAGGGCAGGACAGGTGAAGGGGACGACAGACCTGGCCCTTTCAGCAACAGCGCGAGGTTAGGTTAGCTTGTCTGGATCGTGAAGCTGAGGGGTAACAAATCGCTGTATTTGTAATTTTTGGAGTTCAAATAACAGATGATTGAGATGGAATCTGAAGGACTGCTGTTCGTGTCCCTAGTTAAAAGAGCCTTGGTTGCATGCAACACTTTTCTGTCTGATTTTATTCAGGAAAAAAGAAAAATTACTAATTCACACAGTGGAGAATTATTATGTTTTATGTGAATATTATGCTTTAAAAGTTGTAGTATAAAACTTTTAGTGAGATGTAAGAAAAAAGAAGTCTCCTGTCTTTCAGCTGTTTGACACTTACTTTGATCGCTGCTGTAGAAAACCAAAAGGCTTAAACTACAGAGTTATATTACCGATAATGAAAACTACGATGGGAGGAAAATGACTCTCGAGGAGGCTCAGGCTGCTGTAGTGACCTGCCAAGACAGAGCCCTGCCATCTTGTGGAACGCCTTGAAATTGAAGCACACAGTCAGCTTTGCTTCTCAAAGACATCTTAGGTTTTGTTTGGTTGGGGGTTTTTTTCTCCCTTTTTTTTTTTATTTTTTTTTTTTTATTTTTCACCGATGATGATGTTTGTTTCTACAGAGATGGTGTGACTGGCTCAGGAAGCCCAAAGCAGCCAGTGCCTGGAGCTGGAAGAGTGACCAGGGAAATGCTCCGAAGAGCCATGATAGGATTTTCCTATTCTCACAGACTTCCCTTGGCATCTTTTAACCAGCTGTGTCTGAGACTGGTTTCTGAATGAAAAGATTTGGCCACATTGGGAAGGCTGTTCTTAGGATCAAGGTAAACAGAAGAGTCAGTAAATGTTACTTTTGTGTTTCAGTAATTGGCAAAAGGCAGAAGAACATTAAAGAGTGTCTGTGTGCAGTCTGTGAAAGGTGACATTTTAGCATTTGCAAGATACAGGAAGATTTTTGAAATGGTGCATGCCTTTCTGGTGAACATACAGACTAAATGCTGCACTGGAGGGTTTTTTCTTACGCATTTTCTAATAAGACTGTATATGTTCCCATTATTATTCAGCAGATCTGAATAATGGGAATTAGATTCTAGGTATAACAGATCCAGTTCTCAAAGTCTGCATCTGACTATACATTCAGTGCTTCCCAGAACTTGGATATAGATTTTGTTATAATATATTTTAAAAGGACAGTCTAATCTGCAAATGCAGGTGATACTCTGAATGTAGTTCAAACTTCCTCCAAACTGGAAACTTTGGACCGAGGATTTTAATTCAGGCTCATTTTTGCATCTACATTTAAAAACCTAACAAATTATTAGAGGATAAACAAAAAGGCCAGTGTATCCCCAGCCCTTGTTTTAAGAAACTGTGGAAAGTACTCTGCTTATTTGATTCCATTATTCATATAAATTTAGGATGATCATCTCAGCTTTTGCCCTGTCTTTTCTAGATGTTTGTGCTGACTACTAAATTAGTACTCTCTCTTTCAGTGGACACCTTTCCTCTGTCTTCAATGGACTTAGCAGCTCTATAACAACATATGCTAGTCCACAGTTATAAATCTACACTGGATATCAAAATGTTGGCACTCTAGGCTCATAATCTGTGAGGGGAAAAAGCTAGAATGCTATTAAAAAAAAAAAAAAAAAGGAAGAGGGATGTCCAGAGAGAAGAAAAAGTACCAGCACAGTCAGTCCAGCTACACCGCAGTACTAGAGAACCACTGTACTTCCAACAACAGCTACGATGAAAGCACATCTCTACCAGCACAGTAAGAAAGTATAAAAGATTAAGGAGATGCTCCTTGGCACATCTGCTTAGTGCAGCTCACTCCTTTTACGTCCTGTGGTAATTTATATTGCATCTTAAAATAACCCAGCACTAATGCTCTCATTTGGCTTTTATACATTTCAGAGGACATATCTGAGCTACGTTCCATGGTTATATCTGTGGATATAACCATATACACCACTCTTGAGACGTATCTCATACCAGTAGGTAGATTTGTTTGATCAGTTGCTGATAATCTCTCCTCGAACAATGTAAGCTTTTATGACAAGTGGATTCTTCTGTCATTATAAATCGCCTCTCTGCATGGCTGTAAAGCCAGACTGTATTTTTTTCCACACTTTAGAACAGTACTGCTCTGCCAACATCACTTTAGCGTAGGTTTGTTCTTCATGCAGGGGAAAGAGGTAAGCCATTGGCAACAGGAGCTTTATGAACTGTGCTGTGCTAGCTAGGAGGCAGGCTGCGAATCTGGGTCTTTAGCATCTGAGTCGGTAAAAGAGAGCGCTCTGCTCTGCTTCATAAAATATATATGCTAATCTCCCAGATGGCTATATCTTCTTTCTCCATAGAACAGATGACCTGGAAAATAAAAGAAGACTAAAAACACTGGAGAGTGGAAATTCTGGGCCAAAATCTGTGAGCTTCCAGTAGCTTTTACAGACAGACTTGGCTTTTAAATTTAGTTTGAATTTGTTTTGATAATAAAATACAGCAATGATTACCTGACTATTATTACAAGTCACAGTATAATTTCACATGTAGCATGAAGCATTCCTACATTTATCAGCATCTCTGTAAGATAAATAAAACAAAGGAAGTCTTTCAATTGGCATTTCTGCCTACACTGAAGGATACACAGAAATAATGTCTCACTTTGCCTTAGTAATGATGAACATTTGCATACTCTGTATTATCTCAAGCCAAGCCACATTTTTAGCTCTTGTTTATTTTGTCATTGGTTGGGTTGCTGCTCCTGTAGACAAATACCAGAACCGCACTGCCAGCCACGGTTTTGCAAGTGCGTGGAACAAAAATTTAACTTACTTGAATAGAGGAACTGGGGTTCGTGCAGTGCAAATGCTCCCACTGGGGTTCAGCAAAGACACTGCAGCAAACCTTTCGGGTTTCTGAAATCTTTATGGGTGCTGGTGGCCTCGATCTTCCTTTTTATGTCTCAGGTGAAAAATGAAGCAGCAGCACGGTACCCTTCAGTGCCGCAGCCAGCGTATGGTGCGGTGCTTGCTCAGAGCGTTCTGCGCTGCCTGCGGCACCTCAGCTCCCGTTCGAGGCCTTCTGCCCAGGGAATGACCAAGCCTCCCTTGTTTGTGAGGGCAATGAGGTTTTGTTTGGAAATAACAAAAGCAAGATGGGAAACCAGATATTAGCTAGTCCGAGGTTTTGTTTAGGCTTTGAGATTGTCAAAGCGTTTGGGCCAGTTTTCAGGTGGCTGAAGCCATCCTTGAGTACCTTCAGAAACACAACACAAAAATGAAGAATCCTGCATCTGAACTCAAACCGCAGGAGACGGATACAAACTTTATTCCTAATTCTAATGGCACATTAGAATTACAACATGGAGAGACATACAACATCCATTACATACTAGCATTCATATCCAAATCATAGCTTTATACTCAAATAGTAACTCTACTAAATCTCCTGTCGTTACAAATTTATGGGCATAAAATAGGTAGCTTTTTCATTTGGAGTAAAACAATCCTTTTGTTGATTGAGGCTGATATCTTTTTTCTCTAATTTGTATTCAGTAAGTTAACTTACTATTCAGAACAATAAACCTCAATCTAAAATAAGACCAACTAGGTCAGTGCAGTAGTAATTGTTTTTTTCCATGTTGTCTTGAGGGACTAGGCAACATTTGCCTGCTGTCTCCTTTCATTTGCAATCACAGTTTAAATCCTTAGCAGAATTAGTTAGAGGAGCCTCTTTCAAGAAATGTATGACTCTTTACCAGAAAATTTTCTGTCTTGGTTTTCCTGTATAGCATCTACTCTTTGCCTGGTGACTAAGCTCAAATATGATACTGGATTTGTTCGATATTTCATAAGGCAACTGGAAGGGGATTTCCTTGTACTTACATGGAAAAGGACCTAATTCTGTTTTGATGCTTTTGATGTGGGCAGAGAGACACATCGTGTTTTTTATTGTAATGCCATCTCTCAGTACTGGCAGCACCAGATCCATAGGCAGCCAGAGACATCAACCCACAGAGCAGGGATTTCATGTTGCAATCATCTCAAAGAGTGTGCCTTTACACTCCAGAATTCATTTGCATTATTTACTTTTTTTTTCTTTCCCTAATTGGCAGTCTTCATTGGTGGGCTCTGTTCCTCCACACCATCCAGTCCCAGACTGCAGACTGTTGAGTGTCTTTGACTCTGATTGGTACCTGAGTGGTTTTCAAAAGATAACATTAAACATGATTAACTTCCGAAGGATACATGCCTCTTCCTTTCCCATGGTGTGTTATTGTGCCTCCAAATTATGCCGCTGAAAGGGCCTCTAAGAGATTTGTTAGTGTATGGATGACAGGCTTTCTGCACATATATATTGCTTAAGCTTAAGTTTTCCTGTTCCACTGCTGGTAGAATCTGAAATTTTGTACCACTGGGAAGCAGAGAGTCTCAGCTTCCATCCCAAAAGGTCTCAGGTAAGATTCTACCTGAAGTGTTTGTGGACGGACAAGTAATAATCAGAGCTTTCTTGAAGTCGGCTTTGGCCCTTGTATTCAAAACAAGACACTTGGCTTTACAGGAAGAGGGGATTTGAACAAGACTCACAATAAAAGGTTTTGCAATTCTCAGATTTTTTTTATATCTCTTTTTCTGTAACTTCTGTCAAGCTAGCAGGGAACGCCATAATGATGAACCAGCACTCAATAGAAAGAGCTACTCAATTCACTCACCGCTTCAATGCTCATTAAGCATCCACCTCAAATTCATGCCAGCAGAGCCTTGCTTTCCATTACTCCACAAGAGTGTCTACTCTCGTTAGACTCCGTGGAGCTCCTATGGGAGTCTGAAAGGACTGAAGCCTGTTACCGAAGCAAGCACCTCCCCGGGACTGTACACGGGTACCTGGGGGGACTGAGATGCTGAACGGAACCTGCCGGTTTCTAATAAGCTTCAGGAAAACCTAGCACGCTATTTGCCTGTGTTATTTTGAATGCAAATGTAAAATATGTTACAGCGAGAGTATTTTCATGGCTACAAAAAGTGCGTTTCCCCATTTGCACGCAGTTATCTCATCCTTTCTAGTACAGTATAGCTGCTTCACCGCCGGCACAGAAATACTCTTCCTTTCTATCCAATTTTAAGGTACAAAGTGTTTTGCCTCCTTAACCCTAGTAGAAGGTATGCATCCTTAAATCGTCAATACTGTACCAGAATTTCTGTCTGTGGACAACAAAAAGGAAAGGCCAACAAACCCCTGCGCTCTCTGGGGAGGAGGATCTCTAAGGAGGCAGGTCTCGTTGTCACGGGTGTGCCAGGGGAATGTCACCCGTGCTGAGGAGGTGCAGTGTCAGCGGTCTCTCTTCTCCTCCGACCCGCTCCGGAGATACGAGACATAACATGACATGCACAGTAACCTTCCTGCACTTATTTTTGCTCGTTCTCACCGGTGAACGAGACTCGGCATCACCTCACCCGCAGGAGCCGTGACTAATTGGCACCGATACCCTCATCGGTCTCAATTAACACAGCACCAGGATGANATGCAGAAATTCTCGCCCGGGCTATTTTTGATCCTGCTGGAGCCGCACGCTGCTTCCTCAGGGCCCAGAGCTCATTGTTTTTATTCACGTAGATGAAACAGTTGCAGTCTGCATAGGACGTATTTGTTTTCCAGTTCCTCAACCCATTATTATCTTTTCCTGTTCCCCTTGAGAAAATGGACCTTTGATACCCTGCCAGGTTGCATTATTGAATTCCCTGCCCTTTTCGGGGTGAAATCATGACAAAGGCAGGCGTTTTCACTGAAGGGGGGGGATCACAGAAAGAATGTGGAAGAAAACCTTACTCTGGAAAAAAAAGCAGGTTGCGTAATAGCGAAGGAATGAGGTAGTGTGAGTCATCTCGCTCATGAGCGCTTCATCTGGTGGAGTTCTCACCCATCCAGGAGGGAGTTTGCCAGGCCCAGTTTACATCCCACAGCCAGTGAGCCCGGCCAGGGGTATAGCACCGAAAATAGAACTGTACGTAGTCATCCCCTAGCACGTATGAGAAATGATCTCACGGTTGCCCTCGGTAGAAGCATAAACTTTCTTTACCTGCATTTTGTTACGAATGACACCACTGAACCCAGCTTCATCTAGGTCCGCAAGGAGGTTTGGAAGACTTAGGTCCGCAGGCTGCCCTAGACACCCAGTTCCTCCCCGGAAGACCCCGTCGCATGGTCCGTGCTTCATCCTACCCTTACCACAGTCTTCCTCCAGCTTCCCCCTCAGAACAAGGCCTTTTATCCTCTGGAAGTGGGGCTGATTTCAGTTCTTTCCTGTCTTCCTTCCAGCTTATCCTTTTTAAATCTTCTATGGGCACTTAGGTGTGCCCTTACGAATCCTGAGGGTGCCGTAAGAGAGGAAAAAGAAACACCTGCTTTTGGGATGTAATCTTCTTTTTCTTAAAAAAACTGTGCAGTAGTGGCAGGCAGGTTAGTTAATTTTCACTCAAATTAATCTTAATTCAAATGTAGCTGTGCATGCACACCTAGGACTCCTGGCTTTTTCCTCAGCTCTGCTACGGACCGATTCAGAGAACGTGACGGTTTCCAGGTTTGTATCCACAGAGGCTGACTAACTCTCAGCACACTTCTACCCGTATTTCGGATAGAGAGTGTTAGAAAGAAAGACGGATCACAAAGACAATGGCTGTGGCTATCTTATGGGTGGGGAGAAGACGAGGTGTTATTATAAAGGATAAGCTTCCAGTAATGCAGTCGCTCTTTTCCCTGTAGACTACACAAGGCCACACACGCTGTCTGTGCAGCCACCTCCTACTGAATTTCCTCGGAGGTCGCTTTAGCTAACTGAATTTGATGGATGCTCTGGAGACATCGGTCCCACTCCTGTTAAACATTTTAAGCCTGGAGCCGATGTTCTTCCATCACTCCATTAAACTCAGTCCCTCGTAATTTCGCTGTTGTATTTATGAGCAAATCTGACAATTTAAGCACTTGCCTCAAAGTTTGTGAGATGACGAGGTTCATAGAACCAGGAGATGCGATTAGCTAGTGAGAAGAATATCCGACAGAAGCTCCTACCAGGCCTGCCAATCACACAGAAGTCTTTTTGAGAAAGTAGGTGTTGTTTAGATCTGTTGTAAGGACTAAGGCAGAAGGGAGGCTAGTGAAAAGTTGGATTATTATAAGCTCTGAACTGTTTACTTGTAAGAGCCAGATCCTACAGACTTTCTACGTAAAAAAAAAAAAAAACAAACAAGTTGTATGCAGTTTTCCTGATGTCAATAGATGTAATAGTTGTGAATAAAGATGATTTTCAATATATAGCTTGCACAATTACGCCTGAAGCTTTGACTTACATCTGCAAAGCAGCAGGGTGTAGCAGAAATTCAAAATGCACTCCAAGTGTCAAAATACTTTGGCCACCTGCGCTCAATTCTGCTGTTACCACAGCGAGACTGTTTGTCATATGATTTGTGTAACACTCAGTATTGAATTAGATCTTAGAAGTACATTTTCTACTGCGAAATAGCTTTTTGTGGTCAAAATACTGCTTGCAACAAAACCTCCTATTTTCATGTCATGTCACATGCTGAAACAATGGCAAAAAGATAAATCACTCCAAATCTAATTTTAACTGCTGCGAATTTTGTAATTGGTCTACTAATTTCTGTACTATATAGAACACTGTATATAACAGCTATAGGCATATAGCTTACAGATTTCTCATGCAACATTCACTGGCATTTCTGGGTTCTGTAAGCAACGTGAAGCAGAATAGAAATCTCTCCAAAAGGCTTGCTTACTCCACCCTTCCTTTGTTTCGAAGTCGTTTCTGATTTTTTGTCTTTAGGGTTATTTTTAATGTTAGATCATTTCCATTGTTTATCTCCAGAAAAGTGTTTCCAGGCCATTTTGCAGTCATCACGATTCTGGGAAGGCCTATGAAAAGGTGATGGTTCTGTTTCTCCGACAGATGTGGTCAGAAATATATGACTGTCATTAGCATCACACACCTATATCTAATTCCTTTGCTCTCTAACAGTTTTCTCCCTGTTCATTGCTTAATCCATCAAAGATTTCCCAAGGGGCTGAATGTATCTTTCCATGCTGCAGACTGATAAAGAATGCACCAATGAAATAAATAGACTAATGCTAGTAATACAGAGAGTGCTCTGGAGCCAAACCTGGAGCCCAGAGCCCAGCAGCTGCACAAGGCATCTGTGCAAGTTGGGAAACACGGATGCCTCTGGATGCCTGAAGATCCCTAAGAATGTGTCCTGAGGGAAGATGCATGAAGCTGCTCCATGATGGGCAAATCCCTCATTCCTAAGGAAAAGATCAGGAAGGAACTCTGCAAAAGGTTGCTCATAGATCCACCCTCTCAGAGTGTCTCCTGCGAGTTTCTGCATCGAAGGGATAGACCAACAAGCAGTGCTCATAGAAAAACCTTCTGGCTGGCTGACACTTGGAATGAATCTGCCTGCGGTCCTCTGATCTGTGAACTCCATCACTACTGTTCTTGATACGAAGCGAGGACCAATCTTATGCGATAAATAAATAGAGAGGAGGAATGAATAGCCTTAGTTTCACGCCACTGCCTTGTCTCTGGACCAAGAAAAAGCTCCCCTGTCTAGTACTGACTCTGCAGAAGCTGTGACAGTTTGTACAGGTGATCTTTATGTTCAACATGACTCTGTTTAACGGATCAGGACCTAGGAGATCTGGGTGCTAGCTTCGTCAATGGTTTGTGTCATGAACCAGAGTAAATCGCTCAATGTGCAACAGTTTTAACACCCGTACAAAGGAATTAAAGATACCTTCTTTGCAAGTTGCTTTCGTCCACAGATAAAAAACCTCCATCCAACACACGTATTAGTATCAGTGCCACTTAACAGATAACACAGAGTTGCAAAAAGTGAATCTATTTTTAAGTCCACTTTTCATGGCTGTACATAGTTCCCTACTCGATACGGTGCCACCATGCTCCTGCTCTTGATGAGGATCAGCAGGCCTTACCTGTACAGATGAGGGCAAAGAATTCTGATGATAAATGTAAAAAGTGAAACACAGTCTGATGTAAGAACAGGCTGAAGACTATCGGCTAATGCAGCTGAAAGAATATTTGCCTGAAAAATTCTGCTGTTTCAGAACCTGCGGTGTATCTATATATGTGCATGAACGAATGGGTCTATAGACGTGCATATGTGTGCTCGGTATTCACAGTGACCGTCTTACTGCGTTACAGCAAAGGGCTTGCTGAAAGTAGGGGCTGCAAGAAGCGGCTGACTTGAATGTGTGTATGTGTTTCTGCATAGCTATGGATTTCCTTTACAGTAAGAGCTTCCTCCTAAATCAGCTTAACACGAAATGCTGTTTATGGAGGGTAGGTTAAAACCAGTTGCCCCTTGAACGGCTGCAACAAATCTATTCAGCCAGCCGGGGAGAGAGATCTTTGTAGCTGCTGTTGTTTTCCTGACGAATAATTATGCCACCTCCAGCTGGCTGCCAGAGACCCTTTCTTTAAAAGCCATATGTCCTCTCTAATAAAGCTCTCATCACACCTCCTTCAGGCTTCCCTCATTCTGCTGTACTTATGCCTGGTTTCATTTGGTTCGTGCAGTGGTACGGCTGTAGGATGATGGCTTCCTTAAGCTAGTGCTTAGAGAAAACACGGCCTAGAGAAAAAGGAAAGATTGTCTGGGACAGCCTGGGTCTGTGCCTCCGTGATTCCTGGAATGTTACTCACTGGGTAGCTCATATGGGTTTTCTTTTAAAATAACTCTTTAAAGGGTTGCTGGAATCCAAGTTACTTTAGATCTGCCATAAAGTGGCAGTGTTTCAGGGCACTCCCCCCAGATTAATCATTTTCACATTCTGAAATCTGTCAACTGTACCTTCAGGCACTGCCAATTCAAGCAGACACAAAAATAGTAGTCACAACACCTCAGGGCATGATTTCATCAGATCTTCTACACTAAGCAGGTCTGACCTGCTCAATATTTAGCTGGGAGACCTCCAGAGAACAGAAGGAAGAATCCGGGAAGGGGCAGCTCTTGTGCGGCAGCTGAGATTTTTTGCCAGTATAAATCATACAACATCTCTGGGAATTTAAGCCTTAGTTGTTTAAAAAATAGCACTACTTCTGCTGTGACCGACCTATATTGGCGCTGGAGCAGCGTGTGACTGGAGATGCTACCTTCCAAAAGGGATTTAAACCGAGATTCTGCAGTTCTTTTCTCAAATTCAGGTTGTTAACTATGGCCACATTCCATCTCAAGGCAATGAATTACATACTGTTTCCAATAGTCTTGAATGTCAAAATTACTCTTCACACCTCCTACTAAAGCACACAGTCACTGCCATATTCCACTTCAGACAAGGCTGTATTCAGTGAGGAGTCTTGCACACACAGTTAGCAAAGGAGTTGAAATCAGACAGAAATATAAAGTTAGTTTTCTGTTTATTCAGAATGAAGCTGAAATCCAAGAAAGATCTAGGGAAACTGCCAAGGCCTCCGGGGCCTCTCAACTAATCTGCCCAAGCGGACCCTTGTATTCGCACAAAATCCAATCACATGAAATTGTGACTTATATCCCCCGCAGCTTTGCTGCCTTGCAATGCCACTAGTTATGCCACAGGTTTCCACAGTTCCCTGTTGATAAGCCAGCCATCTTAAGCCTAGTCTCCAAATTCTGCCCACATTTTCTCCTTGGGATTCCTAATTTTGGCCTCTTTTCATTAACCTGAAATTGGTAGGCATTTAGTATTTTTTAAAATTCTGCCTCCGACAATGTACTTTAAACCGAAACCCTCTCCTAGGCAGGGATTGACCAATTCAAAAGGTTTAACTTTCTCAGAGAAATAGCTAAAAAGAGCCATAAGAGAGAGGAAATCCTTTAAAACTGAGAAGATGGACTTGGGGACTCATTCGCATGCTATGGGAGCTTTGTACTTCAAACGGAGAGTTTTAGCTGTGAACAAAGATCTTAAATAGGAATTTATCCCAGTGGCATCATGAATCAGTTTGGTAGAAATTTCTTACAGTGAGGCACCATTGTGCTGTACTTTAAAGAATGTGGTATAAATGCTGCTAAAATACTGTCAGCTGGGTGTTTGGATATTCTAATTTTAGCCTTGGTTATTATGTTTCATCTCCATGGTGTTTTTAGACAATTCTTGTACCAGCAATGCTAGCAAATTCCTCTTTTGCAGAGAGACCCGATGGTCACTGGGACACTGATGACGCTTCTCTGTGTGATTCCTGTATGGACACGTTCACACAGTTAGGTCCTGTAATGTGATGTGGATGATGCCATCACAATTTTCTTGTAAGAAACACTAACAGAACTATCTTTAGGAGGAAAATTCATCTTAAAACTGCGCTCTGTCTCTAGCAATGGGACTGTTAAGCCATTCCAATTGATTTTTCAGCCGTGCTGCGAGAGGTTAGGATAGTGAGACTGGGGCCCACGTAGCTGCTAAAACCATGGGGCATAAAGCTGTATAGAGACAATTTCTAGACAACAAAGAAAAGGAGTGGAGTCAAAGATGCTGTTGCTCTGGTGGCAACTTACAGAATGTTGCTGTCAACAAGTTGGTAAGAAGTCTTTTTTCTTAGCTGTCATGGGACTTCTTTGTCTGCGTGGATCTATTTTAAACAGTTTTCCCCTTTCAGCACTCCCTGATAATAAGAAACTTATGTAAGTGCTCTTCTTCAGGGAGAATCTTGCTTTGGTCTGCTTATGTTGTTTCGAGAAAACCACAGGGCTCAGAGAACATACAGAAAGACCTTATGTACTCAAAAGGTGCAGCAGGCAGCTGAGACAAACTGCAAGGGCAGGATTAACGGGACTGAGAGCTTCATGGTTCAGCTGTTTGCAGATCAGCAATTAGCAACCTCCACCCAGCGAACTGATCTCTCCCTAAGTAGCACTGTGAAGTACTATGGAGAGCTATATTCATCCCAGGGGGTAGTTGAAAAAGAGAAAAACAAACAAACAAACAAACAACAAACCAAACCTTTCTTCCCCTTTCTTTGTGAGGGCAAGAACGATGCTCTCCCACGTTGAGGGAGAGGGAGCTGCTGGGCTGGAGGGTGTATCCCGAAAGGGCAGGTGGATCTGGGAGCGTGTTCGGTGCCGTGGCTGTGATAAAGGTGGGTGCGGGCTGTAGCTGGGGCTGTGTTGTGTGCTGTGAGTGCTGAACCTGCAGCACAGTGGGGAGAGGAGGTCTCCTGCTATGTGACCTTTCTGCTGGTAAATCTGTGCCTGGTCTGTACTGAAATGCCAGAGAATAGGCTTACTCGTTGTTTCTAAAGGCTATATTCCAGTTAGGAGTAGGGGTAATATACAGGACTGAATTTCACAGAGAAATTTCATAGCACTTTCTTAGCGTGCAAGGTTGAATCTGGTGTGACTTCCCTGCTAGAAAGGGAGTGTGGCCTGTGAAAGGATCTGGCTCTTCTTTAGAAGTTCATTTAAAAAGCGTGTGAATAGCAGGTAAGCTGCCATCAGATGCCAACATGGTGGCAACATGTTCAGCAGAGTCCTGCAGTTGTCCAAAACCACTCTAGTATAATTGAAAGCACGTCTAGAACAGCCTCTTGACAGGTTTTATGAGAAAATCAGCTATCTCACAGTGAAACCAGGCTAACAATTATTATTGTAGAATGACTTTCTGCTTTCTCTTATCCTTGTAAATAAGCCTACTTAATTCTCATATACGATAAATGTGGTTTATTCTCTCACTGTCACCATTTATGACAGTGTTCTGAATTCAGGCAAATCCTTCTTTAACCAGGTTGCAATTACAGGGGGATGATGGGGGTGCGGGGGAGTCAAGACCTAAGTTATGTAAAGACTCTTAATGCCCAAGTAGCAAGTATATATTTTACCTATTGCCTCTTCAGGAAATCAAGACGTAGGTGCGCTTCTATATAATTGACCGGCCTAAGAAAGAAAATTTACTTCTGCCTCTTTCTTTCTGGAACCAAAGTTGCTGCTTTGAATACTGTATCCAATCCACAGTAAGCAGTATGTGTCAGCAGCATCCAAAAAGCTGGGTTCAAATACTGCTGTCTAACTATAGATCCTGAAATAAGGGATCAATAGGAAGAAGTAAATAAAAGTTGGTAGTGAGCCACCAAGGCCTCGCTTGTCAATCTTCATCTGAAAACAAAAGCTGTATCTGGCATGGAGAGAGAAGTGCTAACCCTCATAACTGTAAAGTGAGTAAATCGGTGTTTTTCTTATTTCTACTGATTGTTTTATTAGTTGCTTAACAGCTTGGTATCATACTGTGATGAGTACTGCTATGAAAAACTGCAAGGAAGTGTCAATCATAAGCTTGGTTCTGGACATGATAAATTTCACCCAATTTGAGGCAAAATACTCTTTTTAACTTTTTGTTTCACCTCTTGTCCTAATTATCTAGGTTATGTTCTCATAAAACTTAGGAAGTCCCTTGATAACTAATTTAAAAATGATAACTCTGGGTATCCCACAAAAGATGTCTGGAGGGAAAGTGTAGAACTTCACTCCCTTGAATGAGAAGATAAGAGAGACTGAAGTGCCAGTAATGGTGCAAAGCATCCTGTGATCTTATTCTTAGAAATAGCAACATGTTGAAGCTTTTTTTGTGGTAAGATTCAGTGCTTTGATAAGCTTCCTGTTCTTCTAATATTATGCATTAGAAAAAGTGTGCTCTTAAGGCTGGTCAGGAAACTATGATTAGTTCATCCATCTGAGTATTTGGTATAACCTACGTTCTAATGTGTACCACATACAACATTGCCCTCCTCTTGCAAATGCCCTTCCAACCCACTGGAGTGTGGCATGACGGAAAGAAAAACGTTGCTGTATATGACTACAAGATCATTCTTCCTTGACCAAGTCCAAGTCAAAACAGCCATATCTTTAATATGATGGCATACCTAAGAGAGCCAGTAATATTAATTTGCTACAGAAGTTTCCCCAAGAGCCTGCAGTTGTAACGAAGGCACTTGACTGGGTGCATATATAAAGAATGTGAGGAAAAATGGAATTGAAGTATTGTCTGGCCAAAACAACAGTTACGGTTTTGAGTTGGTCTCCTGTGTAACACTGGCTTATGCGGCTAATGACTTCTTTGCCTTAGTCTTGGCATAGTAAATTATGAGAGAAATGCTGGAGAAAAAGAGGTTGATCTTAAAAAAATTGATTGAATGCTCCCTCTCAAATATTTTATCTAATAAATTGTTCAAGATTTAGTGATGCTGTACTCTATTTTTCCTAGAGCACACTCTTTCCTGTACAGAGAGTAATACCCATCCTAATGTAAGGCTAGAGTGCAGAAGATAAGCTAGTTATTTGTGGGATTGCAGAGGTTCAATGCATAGATTGAGTCTACTGATGTTACTTTTTATCCAGATGTGGATTATTTGTTTGTTTCCCTTAAAAGCTAATAATGATTTTTTGTGTGTGTGTCTTGCTTTGTTAATGATGCCTATGGCTGGTCTTGTTATCAATTTTACCTTTGGCCTTGGATGGATTCCAATAATATTTCCCTGTCTTGTGTCCTAATGCTTTCAGCCTGCCTGCATTTAAATAGCTAAACAATGAAATGTAATTGTCCTCTCAAGCACGTGATGTTCTCTCGCTTATTTTACTGGATGCAGACAAGATCATCCCATGATAAAGAGCTCTTGAACAGGGCTGAACTAGGTTACGCTGTTTTGGATCAGAGTTGAGCCTGCAATATTCATGCTTTGTTTCCTCTGTTTGGTGGTGGTTTTTTTGGGTTTTTTTTGGTGTTTTTTTTTTTTTT
>VXBL01003402.1:140892-154450 GCA_013400195.1 Aramus guarauna
TTTTTTTTTTTTTTTTTAATTTAAACTCGCACACACACACACCCCTGCCCAAGCCACTATCACTTCATCACTGCTGGTCTAATGACTTCTCAGAGCAGCGCTGGGGAAGCAGCCGTGAGCTTCCACAGCATTCAGCCTCTCACATAGGGGCACTGTTTAATGTGAATCATTACTATGAGACCGAGGTTAATCTGTCCAGATTTAATAAATGGCTACTAAACAGAAGCATAAAGGTTTTTAAAGCATTTACTGCAGCCCTCAGACACGTTATTAATGAATGTTATCCTTCTTGCCTCCTTTTTGTGGAGAAGGTGAACAGCTTTTATGTAACATCCATAAAACAGCTGCTGGAAGAACTAACGCTTCATAATCCTGATTATTACAGTATCATAGTATATTTATGGATATCACATTCTAAAAACTTCATCTTTTAACAGCTGTATTAATTTTAGTTTTTAATGGTATTTTGGCAAATTATGCAGTTGAAACAGGCTTCATAAATTTATTTTTTCTGAGCCTACTGTAACAGGTGAGGCTTGTCATGCTTTCCTGCTTGGCTTTATCCCAAAAGGATAAAGGGAATTCCCCCTCCCCATCCGCGATAATCTTCTGTAGGGTTTTCTCTGGTTTTCTTTTTTTCTCTCTCCTCCCTCCCCCCTTGTGCCCTTTTTTCCTTTCATATCTCAAAGCTGTTTGACAGAGTGACAAAAAAAGTGCATTTTCAAATATAAGCCTGCTAACAGTATTTTGCAAAGGAGCTATCCGAAACAATAAAGTTAAAAATGGTTTGTTTATACTGGGGGTAGAGAGCCATCATGGTTGGGGTTTTGTGTCCATCCCTTCTCCCCACTTTCCCACTGGGGAAACAGAAAATAGATCACGTACATCTGCTTTGAGTCAGTCACTTCTGTCTTCTGGTTTTCCAAGAATAGCCAAATGCTGCCATTGGTTCGCTAACTGTTGGGGAGAAAAACACTGTGGAGACTGTGGCATTAACGCAGCCTCTTGAAAACACCAGCCCAAATGCATGCTCGTGGTGAGTCATGACTGAGTGCTTGGGTTATTTCATGCCTGCGATTCCTCCGCAGCAGAGACCCAAGCGGTGCTGCTGTTCCCCTCTCTCCTTTCCGCTGGAGCGGCACAGTAACTTGGTTTTAGGACAGAACCTACGTGGGATCCTTCTGCCACCGTAGCGATGGTATCGTAGCGTGCCCTCAAAGCTACTGTTCCCCTAACAGGACTGGAGAGTCAGGTAATGTAACGAGGGGTCCTCAGCATTACTCACGCATAGCGTTTGGAGGAAGAGACCTCCCTCCCCTTTCCTCAGCTTGGCAGCACCCTCAGGGCTTCCCCGCTCTGTCCCTTCCCGTCTGACGCCTGGCTGTTGGGATGTGCTCGTCTAAGGGGAAAGCTTGGACAGCCGGGATGTAATGAGAATTGGTGACTTTCTGTAAAAAATAGGTGAGTGTGGGAGTTGAGATCTGAATCTGTGAGAGACTCGTGGTGTACCCATGGCCTGCTCTGTTGTGTTTAATAAATCTACGTGATTCTGGCTTTGGTATGTGCTGAAGGCAACAAACCCTCTGGTGGGGACAAGACACAAGGGGGTTTGTAAAATCATGTACTAACACTAAATGGAAGGACTCCAAAACCAGTGAGGTTGCTATCTTGCTTTAATTTGAAATAATTAAAGCATGGGATGGGACAACGTCCTCCTGCCCTGCCTCAGGGGGAGGACTCCGCACCTCGCCAGGAGTAAGGCCCTGAGGAAGGGGAAGGAAAAGCCCCTCGTGGTGGCTGTGCCTCCCTCCATTTTCTAGGAGTACTCTGACGCGGCATAAGCCCCGAGAGCCACCCTGGCTAGGCCGCAGGCGTGAGCCCGCCTCTGTGACCGGGACACACGTTTACCGCCGGTACTCCGGGCAGCCCCCGGCCTGCCGCCGCCCCGCGGCGGGGCTTTCAGCACCGAGGGGGGTTAGGGCCCGCGGCCGCAGCTCGCCCGCCCAGCACCACGCCGCCCTCCTCCACGCCGCTAGGGGGCGCTGGCGCCGCCGCTGCCCCTCTCGGTAGAGGCGGGGGGCAGCGGGGAGGCCGCGCGCAGGCGCAGTAGCAGGCGCCCCCGCAGCGCTGTCCCTCCCCGGCGACAGAGCGCGGGGCGGGCGTCCCCTGCCGCAAGGGCTGCCGGTCTATCGGCGGCGCGGGGGCGGGCGGCCGGCCCGGGGCCCGGACATAAGATGGCGGCGGCGTTGCTGGGGAGGAGGCGGCGGCGGTTGCGGCCGTGCGGGCTGTCGCGGAGCGCGGGCGGTGCGCGGCTCTGCCCGGGCTCGCAGGGTGGATAGAGCGGGGCCGGCTCGGCGGAGCGGGGCCGCCATGGGCTCCCAGGTGCTGCAGATCCTGCGCCAGGGCGTGTGGGCGGCGNGGCCGTCGCACGGGCGCCCCCTGCCCGCGACGCTGCCTGCGCGCTGCCGGGCTGCCCCGGGGCCCGCCTGCCCGTGGCTTTCCCCGGTCGGGAACCGCTGGGAGCGGTGGCCCGCGGGAGGCCCGGCAGCCGCGATCCAGGCGGCCCGGAATACGCCTGAGGCTGCGGCGTTCCGGAAGCACGGAGCTGTTACCGGGAAAGATGCGAGTGGGTGCGAGCGGGGTGCGGCAGGGATTCAGTCGCTGGCACTTTGCCTGCCTTTTCCAGTTTACTTTCCTTAAAAATTGGGCATGACTCTACTAGCTTCCGCTGCAGATCTGCTGGTAGTCGAGGAAAAAACGCAGTTTCTGTAGAAGCGGTCAGATCTAGCCAGGATTTCTGGCTGGCAGCTCTATCACTTTCTCTTTTGACTTTTGAGACTGAGGGAAGGATGTGCTTCAAATAAACCTAGAAGTTTATTTGGCTGTAGCGTAGTGTGTGCTGGCTGGTAGTGTACCTAGACTGTGTGTGTTATTGACAAAAAGTTGCTTTGGTGTTCTTGTTTGTATCCGGACTTTAGTATATTTGGTTTGGGAGAATTCCTGTTGAGTATATCTCTGTATCTGACTCTTCAATCAGAGCTGCGAAAATACTAACCTTTAAACCAGGAAACTTCCTTGACATTTGGACTTGGAAACAAATATAGGAGAGGTATGATCACTTACGAGACAGAGGAGAGAGTTTCCTGTTGACTGGTGCTTTTCTTTCTGTGTAAGTTGCGTGTTAATTATGAAATACTGATATTTCACTTCAGATTTCTCAGTAGAAAGGTGTGATCATATTGGATGTGTTGTGACCAGTTTTGAGCTTATGAGGTGGAATGTAATTTTCCAGTCTGCCCTGTCCAGATGCTATGACAACTTAAAGTAGAAACTGCATTGTGAAAAAGTGTGAGTTAGTGAATGACACCTTGGTGAAAAAAAACTCTACATGAGTACAGTTGCAGAGACTGAGTGCTCTGGGATCAGGCATTTACTTTGTTAAAAAGCAATTTGTAGGATTGCAGTATGAGACACTTCATACTAAGAAATAGCTAATGTGAAAGAGGAGATTACAGCCCTGTATGATTAGGTTTTTAATTCATATTACTGTGTCTTGGAAAAGGTAGCTCCAAGGCTTTTTGTTTGAAAACTTTAGACTGCTGGCAAGGAAACCGTAGGCTGAGACAAACGGCTTTTAAAACCAAAGTTAATGTGACAACAGCTAGATAAACTTTCAACTAAGCAGATCCTCTCTATAAAAACTGTGAAGCCGTATCTGTTCAGAGTCCCATTGAATATGGGAAAAGGAGAGTCTTTTTTGGTCTCAAATGTAGCTTTTTTTATTAAGAAGTACTGCTCTTGTGCTTTGACAGAATAGTCTATTCAATTAGTACTGCCTTGCTGAGAAAGCTGTTCATAAAGGTGTGGTGAGCTATATCCTGCATGTGCAGGGGGGCTGATCTGTATTGTACGTAGGTCTTTTGGCAACTGGTGAATCTGGACCAGCGCTTGAGTCTGCTGCTGCTCTTAAAGCAGCAGTTCAAGCTTCAATTGCCCGTGCTACGGGGTAAACTTCAGTGTTGCTTAAACTTTTTTTCTTTTCCTGTGCAAAGGGAAAGGACAGGCAAAAGCAAGCTGCTTTGGGTTTTGTTGAGGTCAGAGAAATTCTCTTGCTTCATAGCTCTGGACAAGTTAGAGATGCAACAACAAGTGCCAACTTCCCTGAGAATAAGTAGGGAGATTAGTCACAAGTTAAAGCAGATTGAATCATATTTGGCTGTTTTCCCTCTTTCCACCCTCTGCAGTTCAAGTGTTGTCTAGACATAAACTAAACAGGCAGAATCATGATGGTCATCTTAGCTCTTTAGCATCTCCGAAGCTCTTTTTCAGAATAAAAAGCAGTAAATGTTGCATTGCTGTTGGACATATGTAAATAAGCAGAACTTGCTTAAAAAGTCTTAGGTAATCATAATCTGAATTCTGAGCATGGCTCACTGGTGTGTGGGAGGGAGTTTCTAAGCTAGCTTCAAATGACTTGTTGCTGGCAGACAACCCTGTGTGTTTAAAAAACAAGGTATATAGAAAGACCTAGAATGCTGGCAGGTTTTATATTACTTATAAAACTTCCTCACATAAGGAATTCCAAGATCATAGTGTTGCTTTGATGCACTGAGGCAGCAATACCTGTAGTTATACCTCAGTTGTTTTGTAGCAACAAAGGCAAAAAGATCCCCTAAGAACTTTGCCTGTAGCAGGCTCTCGAGGCTGAATGCATTTTACAGTAAGCTAGTAACTTTTTTCAAATGTTGTTTAACCCCCAACAGGAAGGGAACACTTAATCCCTTTTGGATATGGTAATTTAGATGCACTTACTGCTTAAAGACTTGGTTTATTGTACCCAAGGTTTCTAATCTTTACTCTGTGTGTTCCTTCTATTGATCCTGTATTTTCAGAATGGAATCTGGTAATGGTTGTGGTCAGCAAGTAATACCATAAATCTGTGTGTTTCTTTGCATGTACTTGCCAGTGCTGTTAGGGTCGATGAATTTAACGCCTGGTGCAAGCCAACTGAAGAAAGCAGCAGTAGAATTCAGCTAGCCTTTCTTCCTTGGTCCCTCATCTGCCTTCTGAGCTTAAGCACAGGAAGGTGAGACCTGTACCCTGTGTGAAGGAGACAGATGTGTATGTAAATACATCTGTATTACAGATCTGAATACTTTTCTTTCTCTTATGTGTATTTATGCACTTAACCTGTCCTTGTCAGAAACATGGCAAAAATAAAAGTGCAGATAATGAAAGAATTAGGGTGCAGAGGAAGAGAAATGTCTGCTTGAGTGGATCTGTGGCTTGGCAGCATGCATACAAAATTACTGCCTTCTAGACTAGTTAAATCTATCCTGTTTGGATATTTGTATTCAGTAACAGACTCAACTGTGTTTGTTGATCTGCACATCTGTCATAAGAGCTGATCCTTGTTTTTACTCTAGTCCAAACCTCAAGTTGAGAGAAGAAAATATGCTACAATATGGGAAAACTGTACAACTAGGTTGCACAATGTAGTGGTAGAGCTGGAAAAAAATACCCTAAATGCAGAGGCCAATGTTAGGCATCAGTGTTTCAAGGGGGAGGGGAAGAGAGGAGGCTGCCAAAGCACTTCCCCTAGTCGGAATGCTGTTTCAGCCCCACCACCTGCGCAGGAGGGGGTGAAGTCTTGGCTCTGGTGCTCAGGGAACTTTGCCAGTGACTGAAGAAAAGCCAGGACTGTACCTTGCTTGGGGTGATGGGCTCATATGTACCTACAGAACTTGCCTGTCAAAGTCAAGCTCATTTAGACAACAGTTCACTTAATAGGCACTTGATTTCCTGACTTGTGTACATAGTTAAAGAAGTAGGTCATAGAAATGTAGTTTCATGTGAAAGTCTTTTTCCAATGAAGTTTCTGAAATTGGTGGTGTTTCTTTAAAACTAGGAGTTTTAAGTACTTGAAGTTGGATGTGTGATGAGAATCCCTGGTATCCCACATTGCTGTAAGCCACCTCTAGTTTCCTGGCTACCCGAGTTTCCTTTGCACACCTTGAGGTTTCAGTCAAAAACTAGGTAACCTGTAACTGAATGTGCTTCCTGATAACAGCAGTTCTTAAGGGTTCTGGCTGTTCATAAACAAAAAGTGGTGACAAAACTACATCTGCTTTTTCTTGATCTTTCCTCTTCTCCACTATGAATGTTTCTATAAAATGCTGGCCTCAAAATGCTTGAACTTGAAAGCATTGTACAAGACAACTATTACTGCTTAATGAATGTTTGATTGATATCACTTTTACGTAAGGACTTGCAATCCAATTTGGGTTGGGAGACTCTCCTATGAATGTTCTCAACAGGTAACACCTACGCATCTCTCTTTTTGAAAAGAATCTGGAAACTTGCATCTGTAGCATCTAGCTAAAGCTAGATGTGATTAGGTAATATCTGTATGGTCTTTGTTTCTTCCTAAGTGTGCAGCACAGCCTGTGATCAATGAAATTCCCTCTGGTTCCTGCCACTTATGTATTTGAAAAGTTGAATTAAGATACAGTGACCTTTGTAGTTCAAATGGGCATAATTTAGTCCTGTAACTAAGGGTCTGAGGTTTCTTTTCTCTTGTAGGTTGACCGCTGGAATCTAGGAGTGCTTAAAGCTTTTTCTACCCACTTTTTCACAAAAGGTGTGCTGTGATACAACTCAGCTGACCTACAGCCAGCACCTTCCAGAAGAGACAGTCCCACTCCTCAACTGTGTATTTCTGCACTTTACCTTTGTCTACATGTATGCGTAGATGTCATAAGTTGTCCTGAAAGGTTTAAATTTGCAAAGTAACTCCTGAGGGGAAGGTGGTAGAAAATCAGTGCCCTTCCCCTTCCCCCCCATCTTTGAGAGCACTACTTAACTTCCCCTTAAGATTTAGGGAAATACTTTCAGCTAGGAGTTCATCTAAGCATTGAGTTTGTTCAGCCATTAGATGACTGAAGTTTTCAACAGAATGTAATTAAAGCAGGCAGTTTTTGTATGGTCATGTCTAGCTCTTTCTTCTCTCCTACAAGAGCTTCAGTTGTGACTACTGCTGTTCAGTGTATGTTTTCTTTTGGTGGTAAGGGAAGTGATTAGCAATGTCCAGTAAAACGGGATGTTCTCTGAAATGCTGTTGCAACTACAGACTTGTAGCCAGCTGGTGTCTCCTAACAAGCTCTGACCTGAGGTTTTTAGTCTGTTGTGCCCAGTAAAAATGCTTTAGTACTTGTGAAAAGAACTGAAATGAGATCTAGCTGCAAATTTGTAGGACTTAGATTTGTATTCCAGTCTTGAAGATGGTATTGTATAGAATGCTCAGTTGTGCTGGTGAGAGACTTATCTTTCCTCAAATGTGTTAAAATGTCAAGCATAGTTTAAAATACTAATCTCACTTTAACTTGCCTTGGCTTGTGGAGAGAAGACCCCAAGTGGAAGTTGAAGGCTTCTGAGTGGGGCAAAGAAAAATAGAGAAGGCCCCAGCAGTTTAGGTTGGGTTGCAGTCACTATTTCTCTTGAGGCCGGAATGTAGGTGAGTTGCTGGTACCATGGGTAGCACTGCCGTACCGCAGCATGAGACTTAATGTAGAGTATAATCTGACAGCAGAGGATGCTAGACATGCTAAAATTTCTTCTATTCCCAGACTATATGCCTTATCCAGAGAGGAATAACTACTAATGAATACAAAGAGTGAAAAGTAGTGAGTTAATTTATATTATTTTTAGCTTTCTGCAATCCAGTGGAAACAGGATGTGAGGAAAAAGCACCCTTTCATTCTTTATTGGGTTTGCTCTGTTACATGAGGTGTTTTACTTCTTTCCCCGCTTGTTCTTAAAGCTTTCCTTTGCAGAACAGGATGTGTAGATTTTGCATTCCATGAGATAGACTGGATACGCTGCGTGGCCTCACTGCTGAGTGGAGGGGAGAAACTGAATAGCTCTACAAATAGAAAAGCACGTCTTCTATAGACTTACTCTAGCTTTTGTCACCTAGTGTTAAACTGACTCTTCTGGTAATGGCTTCTGAACACTAGGTACTTGTAAATGAGAGGCCAGTTGAAGTTGTGTTTGTGATTGAGTAGCAGACTGCTTAGTAGATGGAGGAAGCTCGTATGTTTTGCCAAAGTTAGCGGGCTTGCCCTTGCCTGTAGGAACCTATCTGCCTCTGAAGTTTTTGTAAGCAGAAGCACCAGATTTTTTTGAGGAAACCCTTGTAGCATTGCTTCAGGGATTGTATGGATGCCACTAGCAGTGTTGTGGCTCCTGGTTGCTTACGGATGGTGTTTTTAAATAGCTTTGTTTTCTCTTTCTCCTCCTGAGGTGGTGCTTGGTAATTGAATCTCCCTATCCATTAGGGTCTTGTCCAGCTCAGCATGCAAAATATAAGTTAGGATATCTCAGCTTAGGTGTTGACGTGTTTTAGAGGAAAAGGTAGATTAAACTTTATTTCTTTAAGAAAAGAATCCTAATAAGTAACCTGCCTCAATTATTTATACTTGTTTTGGTTTAGAAATGCTGTATTGATTGATTATTTTGGCTTACTGCCAGAAAGTGAGCAGCCAGATTAAGGATTGTTTTTTTTCTGAAGTCAACAGTCAATACAATGTTTAGAAATGTTTATTCTTTTATCCTCTTTAGCAAAAACACTGTTTAAAGACATCTCCAAATACAAGATATTGTATTAATAAAGTCATGGCTTAAATTGTGTGACAATCACTGCTAGTTCTGCAACTAATAAGCTCTTGAATATACGGAAATATTAATGTTGTAATCGGATCTCTTTTAAATGACTAAAACTAGCTTTATGTGCAGATAGAGGGCTCTCTATCTTATTCTCCAGTCATGTTCCCTTACTGATTCTGCAAGATGTGCGTGGGGCTTTGATCTCCATAAAGACTCTTTTACAATGGCCTGCACAGGGAGGGAGACTAGGTGTACAAAACAAACTAGAATTCCCCTTAGGCTAGGAGGTCTAAAAAGACAGTTCACTTGTTCTTCTCATCTACTAAATTAATGTTTGTGCTGGGTAACAAATGCTGTTTAATTCTGATTGTCGTGTGTGTGTATATATATTTATGGCTGTTCAAATTTTATATCTAACTACACAATCAGTGGGGTAAAGGATAGTGATGCAACACAATATTTGAGAACACAGACTCTTCCTTTTGTAAGGAAAGCAGTCTGTTTGTGGATGAAGACTAAGAGTTAATATCTCATTTTGTTTAGTGACTGCCTAGGGAAATAGCAAAATTATAAATATTCATAAAAGGTGAATTAGAAGGGTAAAAGCCTTGAAGCGAAATATGAATTTTAACTAGCACTCTGAATGCTTCTTTGAAATTAGGCCACACTTAATCAATATTTGTGGCTTTAAGTGATTGATCTGTAAAAGCTTTATGGGCCTCAGCAAAAATTGCATGAGAAGTCTTAACTCAGTGGAATTTCAAAAGTTGAATTCAGGACTGAGGTTTTTCATGTGGCTTCTGGCCACCTTTGACACAGCTGAAAAATTCTCTTCAGAACATCTGCATTGGCTGCCTTGCCATGGGCATGTAATGGTCCAGCACAAATAATCTTTGCAGCGTGCGGTCTTGCAGGGTATTGTGGACTACAGCTCAAATGTGTGAGCTGCAAATGCAAGCAGCCTTTTTTGTATGGAGGTAGGGAAAAATTTGGCTTTTGTAACTGATCAGTACCTTATCCTGCAAGAGCAGCTGTTGGAAGCTGACGAGTGATGTCAAAACAACTGTGTTGGGTAGTTGAGCAGGTTTTCTCCCATCCACTGTGCTGTGAAACTCACATCAGTTTTTTTCAAAATGAACTTGGTGCTGTGTACTAGACCTGAAGTAAGGTCATAGCCTGTGCTTGGTTTAATTTTCAAGTTGGTTACAATCTTCCCATCTTTATTGATAACTAATCAAAAATAGTGGGTATGACACAAAAAATCAGACTAGCTCTAGGTTTCCTACTCTAGGTCTTACATTCCAGTAGCCTGGAAAAAGAGAACAAGAGTTTAATTTGGTTCTCAAACTCCAATGATAGGTCTGCTTATGCTGTGAAGTGCTTTGGTATGTTGTAGTCCAACTGTTCTTTTTATCTATCTTGTTAGACTTCTAACAATATCCACACAAAGTTTGACTATAGGGTTGTGTGTTTAAACCTTCATTGGTCATTTGGTATGATCAGTATTTTCTGCATGAAAGAAACTGTTAAACTCTAGATAGCTTTATCTATTCCTATGAATGTTTGACCTTGTGTTCATTAACTCTTTCTTACTCTCTTTTGAAAGGCCCTTCCTTCTTCCATGATGATAGTAGCTGTGTACTGCCCGGTGATAGCAGCTCTCTTTATCGTTTTGAAGATGGTGAATTACCGTTTGCACAGGGCACTGGATGAGGGAGAAATTGTGGAGAGGAATGCCAGTGAGCATATGGACAGAGGTGCAAAAACAGAACAAAGCAGCATTTCAGCCAAGAGGAAAGACAGCAATGGGCCCAGGTAAGGTGTCTGCTGATGTTTGTATGCTGCTTCAAATGATAAACAGTTCTGTCTTCATCAGATGTGTAACTGGAATGGTGGTTGAAATAAACAGTCTTTCAGAACTACAGAAGTCTGCATCCATATTCCTCAGTGTTTAAATTTGGTCTTTAAAAGCAGACTTATTTATGTATTAGGTTTGAAATGATGGATTCAAGTTAATTTCCTGGTTTCTCCCCCAAAGGAGTTCCAGAAGAATATTGAAAATGCTGGAAGCACTGAAACAATAGCATGGAAAATGCGTGCTAATTAGGCCACTGATTACTTGTACTGGTTGTATTCATTATTTCAGCAGTAGACTTAGTTCTAAAAACCTTGCTGTCAAAGACCACATACTACATGCAAAGTCTTTTGTCACTAAATGTCTGATCGAGTTTTGGTTTGCTTAGTTTTGCAAAAGCAGGAGTCAGATATAATGCTTGACTCCAGTCAGAGTCTTACTTCAGGAGAACACTGTCCTGTGAATCTGGAAAGTCTGGAATTGCTCAGCTCAGTAATGAAGATGATGATTCTGAAGTACTGTCAATAGGAGGTGATTCCTTTCCACGGATCTTTTTCTTTGCTATCACCAACATAAAAAAAACACAGAGGTCTTCCTCCTCTGACTAGACTATTTGGAGAAAGAAGAGCAAAAGATGACTCATCAACAAGGCCAGCCTAACCAGTCTGATCAGACTGTGGAGGTGTTATGAGCTGTATTATCAAAGCCTCTGCCTGGCTCCAGATAATTGAGGCCATCTTAAGAATTAAACTGCACTAAATAAATCAACCTTGAGTTGTTAACTTTTAAATAAGACCTTTTTGTTGTCTGTGAGTTTCTGGTACTAGTAGCCATGAATAATTTTCAAAGTGAGGCAATTAGTATGCCCATACTGACTCTTAAGAGGTTGTATGTGTCTTATTGAAAAGAAAAAAACCACCACAAAATCAGACAAATCCCCTGAAACTTTTAAATGGAGACACCTTTTCAGTCTGTTTATTAGGATGCTTAAAGAAAGGAAGTGTTAAAGCAATGCTCTTTCAAATGCTCTGGTCTAGAAGTAGAAGGACTTCATTGCACATATGGGGTAGCTTCTCATGAGATGGGTCTTAAATTCTTCTGTGTCTGTTGTCAGCTCAGGGAGTGTATTGTTAGGAAAAACAATGTCTTGGATTCCTTTAAAGTTGATATACAGTAACTTCTTGTATCAATCTTTTATTAACCTGACCCTTTTTCCATGTTGTCTTTGGTAACTGAACCTGCTGATTTTAATTGTGACTCCATTTAGATCACCATATACCTTACTAAAACTGTATTGAGCTCTTTTGGCAAAGTGCTTGCCTAAATGTATATTAATGCTTATTCTGCTTAATAAAATTCATGAAAGTAAATAGTGGTCTGTTCTGTTTCAATGCAGCCTTGCTAACACATGTCTTAGCTGTGATCCTTAGATTATTTTTTTTTTTAAGCCATGTAGCTTTTGCTTCCAAAACAGTAGCCAAGACTTGGCAAGCGACTTCTTTCTACTAGTATTGTGAATTACTTCTGGATGTTTCAGAAGTTCTGTTTTGTATAAGGAGCACTTGACGTGGGACAAGTTACTACATTATAAGCATTTGTGAGCTCAGAAGTAGAGGTTAGTTTGATGCTGTGTGTCCTGCTTGCCAACTAAAGTTTCATTAACTTTTATATGATCCTTGTTCCCACTTTCAGGTCTCTTAACTAGAACTGGGAACAAGGTCAAAGCAGAAATTACGGAGTTACTTTTTGGTAAGTGGGATGTACAGTATATACTAATCTTTGCCTGGAAGCTTACAAGAACTCTGGGATAACATTCAAACCAGTAGAGGGGATGTGGAGTGAATGTTTAATATTAAGCTGTCACCTTTTTAGTAAGTTAAATCAGAACACTAATAAAAAACCTGTCTCTGAAGAAACTGTGTATGTAGAGGGTTTTTTTTAAACTCTGCTCCCCTAGCATAACATAGATGTAGGGAGGATCTAAGATATGTCCTACCTTAAATATTTGCATAATCAGAATATTAGTTTTGATAGCTTAGGGTACAGCATGTGATACCAAATAAATAGATACACAGTATAGTATGCAAAGCTGTCCTAGAGTTTTTTCACTCCCTCTCCCCCAGGACCAGGTATGAATATTTGTATTTTTGAAGGATTAAGCAATAGTTTGGTTTCTGTTCAAAAGTTATGTTCAGAATTCTGTTTAGCTTCTAAGAACTACTGTTCTTTCTTTATGAAGATGTTCGTTTGCGAAGTGATACTTTCAGATATCTGACAAATTCTATGCTGTCATTTGTAGGTTTACATAAACAGCTCACTTATCTTTGGTTCACATTGGTTTGTGAATGGCATCAAACTCTGTTTTTAATGTTTTCATAGAACTTTGGCATGCTTAAGGAAAGAACAGCTTATTGTTTCCTGGGAAATGCCATGTTTATATTTCCTCATCCTCTTTACAAAGCTCAAATTCTCTAGTTAGTATTTTTGAAAGAAGCTAGTCTTAACTTAGAGATAGGTATCAGAATGGTCTTCTGTAGTTTCTAGAGCAGTTGCTGCTTTCATACTTCAGGAGGTGATGTTAGTAATGTTCCTGTGACGTTTCATGAAAACAAGTAATGGGTATACAGGCTCCTAATTTCACATAAAAGGTAGAAGGAACAGTGGAAGTGCAATCTTTGGGTATCAAGTGAACCCACATAGATACATTAAAACACGAGAGTCAGTTGTGCTTTTGGGGATAGGAATATGGCTTGTTTCTTGTGTCACTGACTACTGTGGTTCAAAGTATCATAAACCATTAACCTGGTGACACTCTTGTCCCCAATCTCTATCAGCATGGGGACCTTTAATCATGATGCTACATGAGTTTCCTATATACCTCTGCAAAATAAAACTGACAATATTGCATATTTGAGTTACGTACAGTCTACTTAAACAAGTATGAGCAAGAGGAAGAAAAAAAGTGTAATCACTACAACTCTTGCTCTACCTTTGCAATTTCTTCTCCTTGCAGGTGTGTGGTGTGTGGGTTGTTTTTTG
>VXBL01003402.1:154523-197024 GCA_013400195.1 Aramus guarauna
TTTTGTGGCTGGCAGGCCTGTTCTTGAGCTTGGAGTTCTTTTGCCTTTTTGACTCTACAATTAGTGATTCAAGCTTTAAAGAAAGCTTCTCTTATTACTTGAAACTGTCATGGTCTGGCATTTGCAGCACATGCTGTGGTCCTTCTGTGTTTTGAGAGCAGCCTTCTGATTAGTTACCGTGCTATTTTAGTTGGAAATTAAGTACAGAAGAAGGTATTAAAACAAAAAGAATAAAATTCTTCCTTTGCTTTGTCGTGAAATCAAAATCGCTCATTCCAAATTCTGTCTGGAAGTTCTAGTCCAAATATCAGATTTCTTTAGTCAGTCAGCCTAAGTCAGGTTTGAAACTTCTGAATTCATGTAGACTTGGTGCTTCTTCAGATTTTTGGTTAGTCTTCCAACATGCTGATGTAATATAGCTGCAAATAGTAGTTTTAGAAAGGACAGTTACTAATAATTAGAAATACTAGTTTTAATTTGTTTTCTGTAGTCTCTGAATGCCTCGTCCATGGCAGTCTCCATTGCAGGTAGAACTTAATCGCAGAAAGGAATGGCCACAAAAGGAATGGCCACACCACTAGCAGAAAATTGTTCCTAAAGGATTCTATGTGCTGTTGTAGTCCAAATCCTTATATGTACAATGATTAATACTAAAAATCTGTACTTGCTTGTTCCTGCAGACTTTGTTTGTTACTAGCTTTTGTTAATCCACTAGTTTGTGTGTGCTGTCGCAGAATATAGCAGCTGTGAGCAGAGTGGTGGTGTTGGGTTGTATTGTTGCTTATGCTGATGTCTGTTAGTTCACTTACAGATAAAATCGCCTCCTTCTCCCGCTCTGGCAAACTACCCAGTTCTGTGCATGACAGCTTATTTACCTTGACTTATTTTTCTACTTCATAGGACATAATTTAATCATATGCAGTGTTTCTGAATGAATTATTCAAACAGGAAAGGAACTTCATCTTTTTGTGAAAGGCGTTCTTTGTTACATCTTCAGTTGTCATCATAATGTATGCTGAACTTAAACATTAAGCGGTAATTTTTCAGTTTAGTCTTTAACATCATGTTATGTCCTTATGTGTTCTTAAAATGCTTACATAAGGAGTACTTTGGCTAAAGCTGGTTGAAATTATTGAAGTTGAATTCTGTATATTATTTTTTCCTTCATCTTTATCTGGTTCTGCCTTAGCATAACTGATAATATTGGGTCAGAGACAACTCTGTAAATACCCATCAATAAAAGCGTGCTTATGTCTGGAGTTGGACCATAATTGTTCTGCGAACTCATGGCTGGTTGTCTCTTAATTCAGCTTATTTTTACTGAAGTAATATGTTCTGAACTTTAAACTAGGTGGGTTTTTTGTCATCTTGTTGATATAGGAAGGTTCAGGGGCCTCTTATGATCTAGAATGTTTCTGAAGGTTGTACCTTTATGCCACTCTGAGATGACAACAGCTTGAGATATCATGCTGCAGAATGGAGGATGTTTCAGGTCCTTTAGTGCACAGTTTGTAGCATCCTCGATCAATGTCCATATATTACAAAAACTATTAGGTGTTGGTCTTACTGCATGAGACTTTTCTATGAGACTAGCTGTCTATCAAGTAAGTCCTGCAGTGCTTCTGTCCATTTCTGTCCCCTTCTCTGGGAGGGCTTCATCTTTAGTTTCTTTAGTCCAGCTGGAGAAGGGTTGTGTGTGTGTTTTCTCTAGCAAAATGTTGGAGTGGACTTGCCACAGCTCTGAATCATTGTTGGGAATGAGTTGTTTATCTTTGGGAAGGAGCAGAGAGTGTCAGTGTCAAATTGCACTGCTGTTACTTGTGTTCAGAAGTCTCCTGGATCAAGATGGTTGAAGAGAACTGTATTGAGAGAGGAAAAAGATGCCTCAATTTCTCTCTTAGCAATTAACACACAGTGCTCGGTTGGATCCCTGAGTTGTAGAACTCATTTCACACTCCGATATCCTAATGGACAGGCCCAACTTGCCTTTGTTTCATAAATACCTCCTTTGGACAATTGTGTTGAATTACAATTTGGTGATGTTGATCTACAAAATACTTTCAAACCAGTATTTATTAATCTTGAGAGGGTGAAATCATTAGGATTTAATAATATATATATTGTACCTCAAAATATTTCTTGGTAGGGCCTGTAAATTATCTGAAGGGAAGTTATTTTCTACCAGAAAATAGAAGTGGCTGGCATCCCTGAGAGATACCACGTCCCTGTGTGCTTCTGCCTTTCCTATAACTTTTACTGACAGTGTGTAGCTTTCTTGGTTAACCCATCCTTACTTTTGCTCCTAGATCTAGTCTAAGGAAAAGATCTGGAGTCCTTTCTCTGCTCTCTGGAAGAGTTCCATGTAGCACTTTTTCTGTCGATTGACTTCTGGGTATTATAGTTGGACAGATGATCCAAAAGTTACATGTGTGTATGTATAGACAGAGAATTTCAAAGTGCCTCGTAGCTCCTAAGTCTTAATGGTGTGTGTTGGATGGTGACAGTGGACTTTACCAAGGCAGCAGCTTCTGTGACAGTGTATATAGGGTGCTTCAGCTCTGACTGAGCTTCCTGTGTCAAATGGGCAGTATTCATCTGAAATACTGGGATATATTGGAGTCCCTGATATTTGAAAAGGGAAAAATTGTTTTGAATGTGCACTCAGCATAGACAGACCAACTTCTGTTTCACTGGGATGTTAATGTTGTTGGTTTTTTTGGTGTTTTTTCTTTTTTTTTTTTTCCTCCTCTGTTTCTCTCAGTGACCCTGGTGGAGGGATTGAGATGTCAGAGTTCATACGAGAAGCAACTCCCCCTGTTGGCTGTAGTTCACGCAATTCTTATGCTGGGATAGATCCAAACCAGGTAAGAATTAAAGCTACTGCAGTTGTTGCTTTAGTACTGCTGGTTTTGCAATCTGTAGAGTAATCTTCACTGACTTTTATATTATTATTTTATGGGTTTTGTCCTTGTACTTAGGGTAAACAACTTACCTTTCTGTATTTCGTACTGCTTTATTAGAGTGGCATTGTACTCTCCCAGCTGCTTAGCTCTTGCCCATCCCATCTTGTGTTCATTTGAGGAATGGCTGGATTTTATAAGGCAACCTGCTGTCCCATCAGAAAGTTATCCCTTTTGCTCAGTTAGCTTTCCTCTCATTTAGTAAATCAAAATGCCTCAGAGCATGGTCAGATAAGTACCAAGACCCACTGTGGTGGGCTTTTCCTTTTTGTACCAGTGAGCTGTTAGATAACTCAAGCTGTAACTTCACCCTTATGTTCTAACTTTGTTTTTCTCCCTTAATTTTGTTTGATCTGTTGTTTAGATACTTAATTGGCAGTTGTGCTGAGTTTGAGGAGGCTTCTGTTAAGTCTTCTTAGAGCGTATCCACTGTTGATTCTCTTGCAATGCTAAATGGCTTTCTGAAAGTTATTTGTTATTCCTCATAGTTAAGACTCTGCAGTAAAAAATGTTAATTTGCTAAAGTACAAAGCAAGATAAGCTGGTAGAAATGGAAAGACTAAAACTGCTTATTTTTGGATGACTGCTGCAAAATCTTCGCTATTTTGACACTGCAACAGGGTGGGAAGAAAGCAATAAATGGGGGCTGCTGTGCACCAGATGGAAGTGCTGAAGAACTTGGCTTTATTAGATTTTAATGCAACTTCATTATGCTCTGGTTGCCTTGCAATTTCACTAGGGAAGTTGTTCTGTTTCCTTATGGCCACTAGATTTACGAACTCAAGTTCCATAGTGCTGCTTGTGCTGTTCCTTCTATTTGGCTTGTGATGTTTAGCCAGTTGTGGCATCTTTCTTTTAACAACTCTTCATGGGAACAAGTAGATTGACTAGCCAGACTGGAAGGTTATCTTGACAATTAGCAATGCAGCATCATATTAAAGATAACAGAAGATATTTTTGAATGACGTGGAAATCCTTGGTGTGATGTGGTATTACAATATCAAGTCCTTCTAATTAGCTTTCTGAGCAAGCAGTATATATTGTAGTGCAATGTTATGCTAATATTGGTGTTTTATCTGAATAATGCTCTGTTATACAGCATAGGTACTCTTAAGAGATTTTTTTCCTTTAGAGACAGAAGGTATTTGGTAGTGTTCAAAGGAATAGGTAGTGATGGTCCATGTAGGAAGACAGACCAGGCTGGGGATAGAGTTTCTTTGACTGGTCTTTGGGGGGAAAAAAACAAGCTACTCCAAAAGTAACAGTTTTAATAATATTAAAAGCATGTGAAGAACCTCTGTGTTCTTTCCTGTGTGCTTTAATGCTGACAATATAACACAGTTAAAGCTACTGTGAAATGAAGTATAGTGTTTAAAATGTGTCTATACTGATAAAATTAGTGCTCAGTAGTCCCCTGTGATTGAATTTGTAGCATCAAAAGGGTATGTGAGCAGTAAGCATCTGAGTTCTGTTCACTTTTTTGTGTGAAATAGCCTTCCCATGCTGATGTATTTGCATTCAGCAAGGCATGTTACTGAAGTTGAAAAATGGCAAAATGACTAACTAAAAGTGTGGGTGACAGTGTCGTAAAGAAAAAGCATTAAATGAGCTCCAGCTGCTTTTTTGCATTACACATAGCAAAACCTTTGTTCTTCTGTAGTATGGCTGAATAAAGTCTGCACACATACTCAGATTACCTTAAATTTGCTGTGCTTACAGAAAAAAATTAGTAGAATTATGCTCTTTTCCCCAGAGTCATTTGAACTAGGGATTTTTGAAAAACAGCATCACAATAAGTATACAGTGAAGTCAAATTGCCATCACTTTTGTGTATCTTGGGTTCAGATTTTCCCTTTTAGTGCTTCTCTCCTATCTTATTTCTGAGTGGTTTAATTATTTGCCACATGCATTTTTGTGTACTGCTTGGAGCTCTTTGAGAGAGGTGATACTGACAATATTCTTGAAGGAAAGAGTAAATTACTAACTAAAGAGCTAATTACTAAATACAGTAAAAGCAGACTGCAAACCTAAACAGCTAGCTAGTTTTTGTAGGAGGAGGTACATACCTGCTGACTGGCCATTGAACATGACTGAAAAGCAGATACTATAAATTTGAAATACAATTGTAACTAATATCCAAGAATAGATCAAGGAATACTGCACAGTCTTCCACTAACCAGTTTACTTGCTTTGAGGTAACTGTAATCTGTGTACTAGGAAACTGTCTTCAAAAGAAAAATTGCATTTGCAGGAATGAGAGGGAGGAATAAGATACAATAAAATGATTAGGTTAAATTGATTTAAATTTATTCAGGTACCAGCAGGCAGCTGCCATATCCCCTGTTCATGCTGCTGTCACTTTCCATGTACCAGTGCTTAGGTTCTTGTAGCTAACCTGGTTGTTGGCTCAACTCTGACAGACCTGAAAACTAGCCGTGGTAAAAATATGTATGTTTTCAAATGGGAGCAGTTTGGTGTTTGCTGTGTTGAACAGAGAAGTTTTATATTAACATGGTCTTTTCTTTAAGCATTTTAGGCACCTGTGATCACTGTATTAAACATTCAGCTTTGCAACAGCAGTTATTAGTGTACCACCACACTAGTAGTTTGTTTCCACATTAAGTCTTTTCAAGGAAAATTCCTAGATTAGAAACTTCAAAATCAGCATAGTAAAATCTCCAAGTACATTGCTTATAAAACAGAATAATGCAGTAATAAAGTTGGATGCATAATTAGATGCCTTGTGATCTATGTTTGCAGTAGAAACACTCTGAGTCGGAAAGGATTTTAGAGCACTGTGCTATTGAATGCTTTTGTGCTTTTCAAAATCTCCCTTACGTGTATAGGCAAATACATGTATTGCAGTAATAGGAAACAACAGTTGGGTAATTCCTGAAAGTTTACTGTGTTCCCCCCCTCCCTTCTAGGTTGGATCTGGGTTATCTCGTCTGGGAACAGCAGCAACCATCAAAGGTAAGATTTTTGACTACTTCTTAAAATTACCTTGCAGTAGCACTTCATATCACTAGTGTTTACTATGTTGTTTCCAAATACTGTCCATCTTGTTCATCTTCAAAACTTTTTTGTGAGCTAGATAGGTACAACATTTACTAATTGGAAGGAATCTTCCTTGCAAATTATGTGCCTAAAACGCTAGGAGAGAATATCCTGGAATCCGTGCTGTTTACCATGTAACAACAGGGTTGTGTTTTCTTTTGTTTATAAATGCAGAGCCAAGGGGTTGGTTTGAGTGGACTTTCCTTACTATTTTGAGTTCCATGCAACCAATCAACCTTCTGGTATTGAATTTCAGTGACTTGATTACTTCTATTTGCTTGGCATCTAGTGAAAGTATTGTCCAGGAGAGCCCTTGTGAACTCCGGAGATGATACACTATTTGTAATATGCAAAGTTGCTATCTTGTAAATTTATTAAGCCAAAAATAAGACAAAAGAAAATGAGATGTGAATATTTGTCACCCTCCTGATCTTTCCTTGCCTTTTTTATCTTTACAAGTATTTTGTTACAATCTACCCTTCATTTTTATTGGCAGCCATGCAAAAAGGAATATTCAAGTAGATATATCTTTAAGAGAAAAATCTTTATTTCCATTGGGTTCTGTGTAAGATACTGTTCCAGTTCATCATGGAAGTTCTGTGTAGTTGGATGAAAACTTTCTTATGTACAGAATAAAACAAATAGAGTAGATAAGAGAAATCTTGTGTTACTTGTAATTATTATTTACCTTCAAATGAAAAAGTAAAAGCAACAGTCTTTCATGACAGGTGAGAAATCTGCAGTGTATGTGTTAATACTTGGAGCACTAGTACTCTTCTTTTTTAAAATTCACAGGAGATACTGACACTGCCAAGACCTCTGATGATATCAGTTTAAGTCTTGGCCAGAGTTCTAGCCTATGTAAAGAAGGGAGTGAAGAACAAGGTAAAATTTCTTCTTCTGCATATTAAACATGGTATTTTGTTACCAAAGACACTTTGCTTAACATGATGAATAAATTCATGCAATTTGTTGATAGACTCTAAGAAAGGGTATCTTGAAGCTCTCTGTTTCTTTTCTTAATTACGCTAAGTTCCTGGGATAAATAGCTTGAATACTTTTAACTTTACTCTTTGGCTGCGTGGTTCTTGTTCTGGCATCTTCCAGCAGGCAATAAATATTTACTGTCTCCTTACTGCTGAAAGATAGCTAACTTAGACATCTCTGGATGATCTCCCATACTGAAAGTGTCCTGGGTTTCATGGAATTCATTATGGACTAATTTGCTTTACTTTCCAGTACAGCCAAATAATTTTTTTTTTTAGATCAGGCATGCTTTTCTGTAAAGGAAATAATCCTGCGCAGAGCTCTGTGTTTCTGGAGCTATAGACTGCTTCTAATTTGTAAGCTATCAGTTTCGTAATTGTTTTTTCCTACTATGTAAGGAAAGTGCAAGTTTGTACTCTTCAGCTGTCCAATTTTGTTTTGGATCTCCTTCTTCATTTAGCTTCGTTGCCAGGAAAAAATTTGCTCAGACTAAAACGGAGCATAAAACTGTAGGGAAGTCTTTTGTTTACTGATTTTAAGTACCTGGTGATTAGCAGGAAGCTAACCCTGAGAATACTATAGTTCATTTTGGCCCATCTAATCTGACTGATGGGTTCCTTTCAGTTATTACACTGTGATTTAGTGCAGAAAGGATGTTTAAAATAGAGGATTACAGGTGGCCATGCAGCAGGATTCTACTACTTTCAGCTGAGTAACTGAACTGTGTGTGAAGTGTCTTCAGTTACACGTATGCAAATACACTCTACAAAAATTTAGCAATTGTAGTAACTTGGCCTCCAGATCTATTTTTAGCGACAATGCCAAAAGGGAAAGTAGCCTGACTTTCAATACTACCTGCAGGTGGACACTTTACGAGGGACCGCTTGTGATGGGTAACAGAAGCAATTTTTCTGACCAAGAGCTAACAGCAAGTCCTCATGATTTGCTTGAACAGCACTAGTTTTAGAGGCAGTAAGACTTGGTAACTTTGTAGGGAGTTTCGTTGTAGTACCAGTAGACCTCTGCCAGTGCCTGCATCCTTGCTAACTGTGAACTTGCTTGGTATCTGGTACAAAAGGTGATTTTTTTTTTTTTTTTTTTTTGGTTGTTCGGGTTTTTTGTGACTTCAAAGTTAATGGGGTTTACTCTGTTTTCTTTAATAATTTTAAAGCTTGTGAAACAAACAGTTTACTGCATGTAGGAAATAAAAGACAGGGTACCCTTTTATAATTAAGAAACCTTGGGGTACCAAAGAAGGTTAAGTCTGAGATGCATAAGCAGTAGAGGAGGCGGAGGACTTGTGAGAATTGTGTTGTCTTTTACTATCTGCTAAGATTAAGCAGGTGTTGATGGTTTTGTTTTTTTTTTATAAAACCTCTGTCAGGTTTGCCCAGATGGCAGGAAATATTTCAAATGGTAATGTGATGCATAGTACTTGCAAATGGATTTGTCAGTTTACTTTATCTGATTTATACAATCTGCTTTACAACTGCTTGTTTATCTTACATGAACATTCTACATGAATTTCTTTAAATGTGTACTTAAACAGATTTGACAACTGATCGGAAGCTTTTTCGTCTGGTGTCGAATGACTCGTTTGTCTCCATCCAACCTTCGTTATCCTCTGGACAGGATTTGCCAAGAGACAACAGTGACAAAGTGTGCCTCTCGAACAACCAGCTTGTGGACCAGTCTAAAACCAGTGCATGTGACACAGAAGTAGCTTCGCTTGTAACTCTGCATTCTCACTCCTATAGGAAGGATCATAGACCACGAGGTGTACCAAGGACTTCTAGCTCTGCTGTCGCTTTTCCAGATGCTTCACTAAATGACTTCCCTCTCTATCAGCAAAGACGAGGACTAGATCCTGTCAGTGAGTTAGAAGCTTCCAAACCCCCTTCTGGATCCAGAGAGTCCTTGGCTGAGAACTCCTGCATTTCAGGAGTTTTTCAATTAGATGACATTCTGAAAAGTAGCAGCCCTCAACCATTGGCTAAGAGTGGGAAGAGCAAATCCTTGAAAGCAGACAAAAGTGTGGACAGTCTGAGAAGCCTGAGTACTAGAAGCAGTGGTTCAACAGAAAGCTACTGCAGTGGGACTGATCGTGACACTAACAGTACCATCAGTAGCTATAAAAGTGAACATACTAGCTCAACGCATATAGAAAGTGTGTTGTCAGAGCACGAGGAGGAGTCTCCTAGAGAAGAGAAAAAGGATGGTAAGAAAAGGGACTGCGGTGTTGATTCAGAGGATGACAGTAGCTCTACTACTGATAAAAGGACTAGTAGCGAAAGGACTGCTGTGGAAGTGAGCACTAACAGTGGTGGTCAAGAGGTAAAGGGTTCTAATGCATCCGAAGAGATGCACAGTCAGAAAGGTCTTGGTGCTTCTGCTTCAGAAGAGGCCAATAAGAACCCGCATGCCAATGAATTGACTACACAAGCTGACAGGCCACCTGGGAAGGCTGCTGAACAAAGAGATGAGCAGAGTGAGAAACTAGCTGTGCTAGTAGATTCAAGAGCTTCTAAAGAAACAAGTGGAAAACAAAAAGAAGGAGATGTTCGACCAAAATCTTCTAGTTTAATACATAGAACAGCCTCTACCCACAAGTCCAGCCGGAGAAGGACAGGAAAAAAGCGGGCTAGTAGTTTTGATTCAAGTCGGCACAGGGAATATGTTTCCTTCCGAGGTGTATCTGGTACTAAACCTCACAGTGCTGTGTTTTGTCACGATGAGGACTCCAGTGATCAAAGTGACTTGAGCAGGACATCAAGTATGCAGTCAGCTCACCAGTTCAGCAGTGATAGCTCTTCCAGCACCACCTCCCATTCATGCCAGTCTCCTGAGGGAAAGTACAGTGCTCTAAAGACCAAATACGTGTCTAAAGAACGTGGGGGCACAGACCCTGAAAATGCTCACAAAACCCATGTAAGCTCTGAAGGAATTAGCAAAAAAAGGTCTACACGTCGGACTTCTAGCACAAACAGTGCCAAGAACCGTGCCAGAGTATTAAGCCTGGACAGTGGTACTGTAGCTTGTTTAAATGACCCAAATAGTTTAATGGCACCAGGTAACATAAAACAGTTAACCACTTCAAAATCTGATTTGGAAGCCAAAGAAGGAGAGGTGCTAGATGAGCTATCTCTGTTGGGAAGGGCTTCACACTTAGAGTCAGTCACTCGTTCTAGGAATAGCTTACCAAGCCAGGCTACGTTTCCTGAAGGGGAAGAGCAAGAATCGGCAAGTGGAGGTAAGTAAATGACCAGCTAGAAGTACCTTGCTGTATTGTGTTAATGAGTCTGGTATCTATGACTGAAGTTGCAGCTATACCTAAGCGTCTTCCTGTTTCTTTGTTTTTGCCTAGTAAATCTCACAAAGCATTTCCTTCATAACATCTTGGAAGATCTACAGAACTGGGAGTTGAATTCAAACAAATGTTATGAAACCTATAGGTAGAGGTGTTATGGGTTTGTAACTGGCAGTCTTTGTTAAGCAGAGCTGTATCTTAAAAATATTATTTATGATCAAATCAGACCTGCTTCATTGTATTACTCAAACTTCAAATTATGTGTACTATTAAAAGAAAGACTACTTTGTTTGAAAGATTGCTCAGTTCAGAAAACTTGGAAAATGGAAGTGATTGTTTGAAGTTACTGCTGCCTCTTTTAGGTGAATTCTCAGGCATGGCTTGAGGCAGCATCAAAAAAACCCCCAAAAAACCAAAACAAACCACCAAAACCCCAACCCCAAAACCCTTACCATGCTGCCTTGAATTGTGCGTTCTTAGATGGTCTAGTTACTAAGCTGAATTCTCTTAGGGGTTTGATTTTTGCTTAGCCTTGCCAGTGTTGTTTACTTTGGGGGTTGTGGGGTTTCTTTTCTGTCCTCATAATGAGAACACAATAACTTTCCTGTGCTGGAGAGAGGAATGTAGTTTGCTCTTACCTTCTATAACTACTACTTTGCTTGGTGTAATGTGAGTACTAAGCTTACCTGTAGTAGCTGGTATTAATATAGATTAAGAGGGGCATTTAAAAAAAATAATTGGAGCTCTTAATAGTTTTTTGTTTATCACTTATAATGACATTTTAATTGGTTTGGTTTTTTTCCTTGGTTAGCCATATTGACTGCCTTAACTAGAAGGCTTTTTGTGTCATGGAAGATAAGTGGATTTAAAGTACGTTTTCAGAGCAGTATGGGATTGCTAATTACCTCAGTCTGACCTCTGGGATTGTTTGAGGGGAATACCTAACCAGATAATCTGGATCTTGTTAGCTAAGCAAACAACTGCTTCATAAAATTGTACTTTAGATAAAGATGTATTTTTAAGAAATTGTAGCAAACTGACTGTTCTTGTTATTTAGTCTGCCGAAGCAAAGTATAGTGACTCTTGCATCTTAAAAGGAGACTTGCAACTCAAAATGAGGGAAGATATGACCAATAGTTTCCCACCCCTCCCGACACTGACATAAGAGCAAACTCTAAAAATCAGTACAATTAATTTTGGGAGGTGGGGAAAGTGTTGTTGATTACTGATCAAATTTGATTGGTTCACAATTAGTTCAGACCTATTTGGATGCCTATATATTTGTGTATATTGGTGCTTTCTGTTATTCCTAATAAGAGTTATGCAGTAGCTTTGATGAAAGAGGTTGCTCTTTTAGTACTGACTCTGCAAGCTGAACACTTGACACACATTCTTATTATGCCTTGTTAAAGTGATAGCTCCTCTTTATGTCTGAGAGTAATTTTACTAATAAAATACCTGCTTTATGTATTTACTGTTTGGACTCTATGCTCTCCTTAGCACAAGATTTAACTTGATTTTGGTTTGTGTTATTACAGCTTAAAACCGTTCTCTCCTTACATGCAAAGGAGAATTAATATGCCTTACCTTACAGAACATGTCAGACTTCACGTGCACTCACCAGTTTTCAGTAGTATGAAAGAATCAATGTGTGACTGCTGTATACTGCCAAATATCTTTATTGCTCTTTAAAAGAGTGAAATGGTGGGGAAGATCAACCCTAACACATTTAAAAGCAATCTTAAAGATGCAAATTTGTAGCAGCTAAAGCAGGGAAGTCTTGCTGTCGTTCTTGCCAAACTATTCAGTTTCCCCTTTCAATTTTGTTTAGATAATGGTCATTTTGAAGTTAGTATTCTTAATACATGGTGAGCACCCAAGTATTACTTACCCATGGGTTTCAGGCTGACTTCAAAAGCTATTTGGATTCAGGTTCATCATATGATTAATAATGTTTGCTGTATTTTATGGTTCCTATTACCAATAGAATAGGAAATATTCCCTTTATGATTCTAAGAAATGATTGAAATGATAGAACAAAAATATAACTTTTCCTCAGCATTACTTAAATATTTATACATCTAGCATCAAGCCAGTAATTATTTTGAATTTATCTGTTCATGACCAATCTGAATAATTCCTTCATGTTGCCCTTTGTTTCTACTGGTTTTTCTTTTGCGTGTGTTTTTTGTTGGGTTTTTCTCCCCAAATTTATAGCTTATATTTATAGTTTTGTAACAGCTGTATCTTAATTGTTGCTTTCTTATTTCTCACCTGTGACTAATAGCAATCAGAGAAAATGTTTTAATTTTTTAGGTTCTAAGTTGCTTTATATTCAGTATTTACCACTATTGAGTTGTCTTCAGCTTTTGGGAGTGTTTTTAAAGACATACATGTGTAATATAAATATGCATCATATGTGTGTATTTGTATAAAAATTATTTGAGAAAAATGAAGAAGTTATTTTATTTATATGTAGCAGATCAATTAAAGAACAAACTTGGTTCAGATGATCATAAGATTCATCCATTGGTTGGGATTTCAGCCAGACTTTTAGAAGTTGTCTGGTCAAACCTCCTGCTGAAAGGATTATTTTATAATTTTATATAAATATTTATAAATTTCTGTGTTTGCCTGTGATAACTGTTCAGAAACAAATAATCAACAGATGCATGCTGGATAACCAAAAGACTGGTATTAATACCACCTCTTCTTTTTCAGTGAGCAGCTTTCAGTTCATATTTTTCAAATATGTCTTAAATCAGTAATAATAACTTCATTTATTGTTAGGGAGGGAACTAAAAAAGTACATTCTTACTTGTTTGTGTAACTGCTAAAAAGTTTCATAATAGATATGGCCTTTAGTAATCTTTTACTAAGCAGGATGCTGTACAAACTGGTACATATTTTACTTCAACAAATACAACTTAGCAGTTTCATTTCTATCTTACTATGCAGGAAGTGGTGAATGACTCATTTCTTACAAGATAACTTGAGCATTTGAATAGCAATTGCGGTTCATTAAAATGTAGACAACATTTGAAAATTCTGTAATTAAATACATGTGGTGGATGTATAACAAAGTGGAAGATGTCTTACAATAGTTGCAATCCTTGTTTAACTACTCAGCCTCTAAAAGTAGCTAGTGAATTGATGGGTTTTGGTTAATGTAGTTGTTTAGATGTGTAAAAGTTTGCCTAGATGTCTAGTGATATTTTGGAAATACCACCTTTGTTACTTTCCTATGCCTGGTTTCTGTCAGATATGTGCTATTTCTGGATTGCTGTTTGCAAAGATTTCAAGAACCAGCATAATGCCATGTATGACACAGTGATGTTCTGTAAACCTTGAGCTGACCTGAAGTCAAGTGTTCTCCCCCAGTTCTATATTAACTGTAAAAGATGCACCCTTAAAGTTGCTACTCTTTCACAGTTTGCTGTAATTTAAGATTCATTTACTTTAATTTCCTGAGTTGCATACCCTTTTGTAAATAAACCTGCATGCAATATAATGCATTTTTCCTTCTTTGTGTTGCATAGTAATACTGAAGTAACAGCTCATACTGTTCTTTTGTGTTTTGTGGTCTGCAGTACATTGCTACAGGCAGGCAAAATAGGATTTTGTGAGCTTGGATTAGAATCTTGCAGTGCACATGGAAACCCGTTCATCTTTTCAGTCTGCGTGTATTTGTACATGTATGCTTAGCCTATCTACCTGTAATCATAAGACAGTATTCTCTCTGAAGTTACAAGTACAATTTGGTTCTTTGCTATGCAGCCAATGGTCATGTCAGCTGTTACCAATATATGACTTTTTTTCCTACTGTGCTTATGTTGCATATGGTCTACAGTCACTACTTATTTTGCCTATGTTGTAGAGCTGTTCCATGCTTCTGATGGCTTTAGTTTGTGTTTTCTGCAGGTGGAATCAATACAGTTACAGAAGATGGGGCTTCTGATCTGTTTTCTGGGAGTCTATGAGTTCATATTCAAACTGCTAAACCACAGTTTTGCATGAGAAATCAAACTCTGAAGGAGTTTAGAAAATGATAGAAACTGAAAAACATGTAATGTTACTGTAATCTGGCTGTGTGTGTTAGCTGTCCTATGCATGTGTTCAGGAGGACCCCTCCTGTAACTGGATCAGATTAGGCAAATTAGCCAGTAAAAGGGCTCTTTTCCATAGGAGTTTCTTTATTGGAACCAGAAGATTGTATTCCCCTACTTGATTTTTAAATTCAGCTAGCAGTGTTGTAATGTACACAGCATTTGGTGCAAGCATAACATAGAAATTTTATGTTAGCCCTTCCCAATGTCTGACTTCGCAGGTGTAATGTTCTGTCACAGCTTTTGTGTGTAAAGGTTGAGTTTTATAGAACTACCTCTGATTTTGGATATCTTGTCATCTTGGTAGAGGTGAGATGTTGCAGTTAAATGCTTAAAAGATGTAAATAGCATTAGGAGTGATGTGTGAGGCCGAAATGGAATTCTGCAGTTTTAGAACTTAACAATGAAATAACACGTGGAATGAATTGTACATCTACTAATTGTTAATCACTACCTACTAAAGCAAAATGCAGTTTTAGTATGTTGTGTAGGAACTCTGTCCTACCTGTTTTGCTCCCTTTCTGATCTTTATGGATAATGCAGGGGTTTTCATTAGATGACTTATGACCAAAATAACTACCATCTTTCTAATACTTTGTGGTTCCATAAAGGTGGTGATGAGAACAAACAAAAACTTCAGATTTTGTCCAACTCACAGCAGCAGCTGCTGAGAGCCAGGAATGTCTGTAATTGCTTGGCAAACACCCTGAGTACTACTGGTGAGACCTCCTTTTGGTAGAAACACACTCCCTTAGCGTGTCATCTACACAGGAGATATTCTACCTAAAGTTCTGCAGGGCTGCATAAGGGAACTTCAGGATACTTGATGAGAAATGCATGCCACAGCATATACCAAAAGTTAAAAATGAAGCACAATATACCACATGTAACTATTTGTTTCCCTGGGAATATTATTTATAAAATTTGACCCTTGCTAAATTCTTTCAAGCCTCCCAGAGAAACCAGAAGTAGTAGTTCTCTTAAAATACTTCACATTGCTGTGAGAGTGAGTTACTTAAATGTCTTAGATTGGTACTGTTTGTGCAACTGCTTCTTGCAATAATTTTTGATTTGGAAAGAATGGTTCAATTTTGTTGATAGTAGCATGTGTTCATAAATTTGCCAAGTATTAATCTCAAACAGGAGTTGAATAAGAATTTTTCGGTATAAACAAAGCTATGTCTACTAACTTCAGTTTATAAGCCAATTTTTTCATGCTCCTTTGTAGATTTATCATTATACATACAGCCAAGAAAGTTATGAGAGCTCTCTGAACTGTAATGGAAGTGCTCACATTGCTGTCAAATGTAGCTGAGATGTAATTCCAGGATATATCAGAGTTGGCTGCTAATTAACATTTGGTGTTATAGTTTACAAAAGCGCATTCAAAACAAACACTATTTCTGTGTGTGTGATATACTAATATACAATACCACTTACGCTGGAAAGACCGTGTGTTCTAAAGATTTAAGCATCTTTTCCTTAAAGTGAATAAATCCTAAATCAGAATTAAGTTTCATAAACATTGATGTAGGTTATGAACATTTGCTGCATGAACACGCTACTAGCTGTTGATACCCAAATTCCTGGATATAGACGCTGTTTTGGGCAAGGGATCAGATTAGATCATAGTTTTAGCACTTTGAAAAACATTATGTGTTACTCACACAGACTTCTTGAATATTATGTTGATTGACTTGGAGTCAAAGTGGAATAATTAAAGTGAGAAGTACAGTGAAGTAGAATAACTGAGACTCCTAGTGTTATTTTTGGTATTAATATATAAATTTGTCTATCAAGCTGGTCTGTAAAAACGTTTGGTTCAGAATTCAAAACAGATGGTTTCGTTGTCCTGATTATACCCTGCTTGACAGTGTTTTGCTTTTCACATTGTTGTAGTGACTGGTTTGACTGGCCTAATCTCAAACTTGTGTGTGGTTGGGGTTTTTTTGTTGGTTGTTTTTTCTTCATACATTCAACCACAACACTGAAGTCTTGGGCTTTACTTCCCTTGTTTCTCTTTCAATTTTTTTGTTTTGACAAGTTTTCCTTCCGAAATTGTGTGGGTGTTCCTCTGCCCTATTTTCTAGCAAAAGTTCGTATCCCTCTTCATCATTTCTCATTTGCTGCCCACATCTCCATTCTTCAGAAACTGGCATTAGTGATATTTTTCACTGAATGCCCACTGTAAGTTATAATACTATAAGCCAATATTTTGCTTTATCAGAGAAGTAGCAGAAATCCCTACAATTGTAGGTCTTTTAATGGTGCATAATCCATGGTGATTAATAACTGTATACTGAAGATATGGACTGGAACGGACTCCTTTGTACTTGGGTATCTTACAAGTATGGGTTGTTTTTTTTTTTTAATAGTCTTAGGGCACAAGAGAACAAACTACAAAAGGCTCAGTTATGAGAAGAGTGGTGGTGTTAATCCATGAATGCATGTGAGAAGGATGGCGTTTCTCAGGTTTTGAATACAAAAAAGATACAGACACTCGATACGGAAGAGCTAAATTTTTAGCTCTTTGGCTTGGCAAAGTATGTTCAATGTTAAAAGACAGATATCATTGCTGATGTGAATGCATGAGCTGTAAACTACTCATTTCGGCTCTCACTGTAGGATTTGTCATTACATGTGGTTGAAAATAGTTAGATCACAATTTCCCATTTGATAGGGAGAGAAACAGCATGTCAAGCATCACTCAGGTTCCATGCACACATTTAACCATGCTTAGCCTGAGTAATATTCAAAACCATCTAGACTCCATGATGGTTGTGTGTGTTGTTTTTTTGTTTTTTTTTCTTTCCTGACAGGAGTGAGGGACACTGTGTTTCTGTTGTGTGTGGGCATCTTGTTTTCTTTCCAGTCAAGACTGAAGTTTGCAGGTTTTATCCTGAGAACTCTCTGGTTTTCCATGTGGATGGTTTACCTCTGTATTACCTCCATACCATATCTTCTTACTTGGGAAGAATTTATCTGTATTTCTGAGTTTATCTGAGACACTGGGTTTAGTGGGGTTTTTTTGGCTAGCAAAAATGAAATGAGACTTGATGCAATAAAATTTGGAAATTCTGCTTTTTCATCTCCTGCTCCTTCAGTTTCCATCTTCTAAGTTTGGATTAGAAGCAGTGGTACATACATGCAGGGTGATGTTGTAAATGTTTTGGCTTGTACACATAATTGTTTGGGTTTGAAAGAAAATATTTGGATTTTGTTTCTTAAAGCTAGCTGTATTGTACAACAGTTGCATGGCTGTAGTGTAAAACTTTGAGGAATTACAGAGGTTTACATCACAACCACTTCCGTAGTACACAAAGAGAAAGGAATAACCTGCAGGCAGGAAAATTCAACCTATGTTCAGATATTCCCAGCTGTTTGGCAAAGGGATGTGAATTATTTGCTGTTCTAGAATTTTCTCTACAATAATTTTTATTTTATTGGGAAAGTATCATTCCAAATATGTCATGACTTTCTAAGTCTGTAACTGGTAATTTGGCTTTCTTCTCATCAGAAGTATAATGAAAGAAAAAAGATGAATTATAATAAATGTGTTCACATGCACAGCTGCATTAACAAATACAACAGTCAAATTATTTCCTGTTTGAAATTAGATGTATTATAGTTGGAAATAGGTGTGGGAGGGTTATGTTTATTACAAAGTTGTCATTAGGGCTCCACTTCTTATTTTATTGATCTCTGGGATGTAGGTTTGTATTTCTAACTTGTGCACTTTGAAGTTCAAACCTGATTTATCTCTTCTTGAGAACAGATAATGTTGGGGGCTCAAATTCATGTGATAACATGCAGGAGAAATTAATATTTAAATTTCTTGATACTAATGATGTGTAGTGTTTCAACATAAAAGTTTAGAATAAAACAAAAATAGAACAGACTTCAACAAACACTCTGTAAGCTGAAAGGCTTGTCTTGCTGTACTGATTTACTTAGGTTATACTTTTACAGTTCCTGCTTGTGTTATCTCTCCCTGTTAGATGTTAGATTTCTACATGAGCATAGATGTTGGATACTGCCTTTCTGGAGTCCACAATAAGTGGTTCTAAGTAGCAGCATTGGAGAAGTGGGAGTGTGGTCTAAAGATACATTTTCAAAAGGGGAAAAAAAAAAGCTGTCCTACAGGGATACTTCTACTTGTTTAGTTTTGTTTTTTAAATATCAAAACAGTATGATACTTTGTAATTATTAAAGAAAGCTTATTTCTGTTAAACAAAGCTATTTCCCTCATGATTAAACTACTCTCAGAACATGATAGACGATAATTTAGGAGCTTCATCTTACATCCTAGTGGTGAACTCATAAGCAGCTGTACTGTGCCTTCTCATTAAAGACAAGTAGAAACACAAATAATATGTATTAACATAAGTAGCTTTCCGTACTTGTATTTTTTTAATCCTGTGTGTTCTGTAAGAGGGTTTTTTTTAACAAAACAAAAAAACCCAAACAAATAAAAACCAAACCGCACAACACCACCACACAAACAACCAAACCCAAACTTTACTCAGTTTGGCTTTCCAAACTTTAAACAAACTGCAATCCTTTCTGCTTAACTAGTTGGTTGGCTTTTTTTTTCTTTTGGTTATTATTTTAACATGTAGTGTCTTGAAGTGTTGCATAATGTTAGCAGACTTGGAGCTTGTTGCGCTGAAAAGCTCTGCAGTCTTTCCTAAAGAACTCAGACATGCTTATGAATGTCACCACCTCTGTTCAGGAAGAGTGTATATAGAAGATGTGCATTGAACAAAAGTTTCAAGATAAATCAAAAATCTCTTGGTGGATTAGATAGAAGGCCAGACCAAAATCTACTTTGATTTTTGAAGATTAAAGTAAAATAATAAAGTTAGCAAATGCCAGAACTATTTGCCTGTGCAGCTTTGAATTTAATCTCCAAGTACATATGAATTTTGATTTTTGTAAAATTTTACCTTAAAACATGTTTATATCTCTCTTTTCCTCAGAGTGCCTCAGTCAGTGCCTGAGGTGGACTTGCTTTAGTGGTAAATTGGAGCTGTGTAGGAAGGACCTCTAGTGCTTCCATAATCTGGGCTTCAGTTACTGCAGAAAGTGATGTTTACTGAATAAAGGATATGAAAAGAAAAGCAGATGTTGTCAGTGTTAAGTATGCTGCTTTGAAGAATTGTACTTGAATGCTGCTTTTGCTAAGTAGTTGTAAATGGTAATTAAGATGTGATGCTGATGTTTACCATCTTAACTGAAATGTAAACATCTCAATTACCATTAAGACTAGTCACTGTTCTTTATTTTGTGATTCTTAACTGTGGCTTGATTAGCAGAAACTGTGTGGAATTGCTTCTGCATCTGAAGTCAGTGGGAACTGTGTTGTGAATAGGAGTTTTCATCTGCTGAAGTATACACTGAAAGAATTGAGCTTTACAATTTGGCACTCAAAATTAGTGGGCAGTTTTGACCTCTTGTTTGGTAACTTAATCCACCAGAAAAAATCAGGATTCATACTGTCTGTTTAGTGTGTATTACTTTCCCAGTACTTCAAATATGAGAGCTGTAAAGAAATCCTTGAAGACATTAGGCTGTGTATTAAAGCAAAGCATAAAGCTATATATTAAAGCACAAGACAAATGTACTGAATACTTGTAACATTAATGTTAGCCTTAAAGTATATCTCTCCATGTAACTTCTTAGCTTTTAAAGCAAACTACAGATTGAAGTTTTATATACAGTATTCACCTGATAACCTGTGGTTCATGGGTGGAATTCGACTCTTGTTCCATGGAGTCTTTATTGCTTGAGCTATGGCAGTAATACACAGCAGTAGTAGGTTGCTATTATCAGCAGACCAGCATTAGAATCTTTGCTGGTAAGTTTTGAAAGCTTAATGACAGGAATGTTGTAACTTGAAATGTGCTTAAGTGAACATGGACTACTCTGCCTGTGACCTCTCTGCCATAAAAAAGGCATTACTCCCTTAGTGTGTTTTGTTTTGTGTTTTTTTTTTTTTTGGCTTGACACAATCATTGGTTTTCTCACTCTAGTCTAAACAGGCTTCTTGGCTACCAGATTTGTGACTTCTAATTCAAAATTGTGAATCTCCTCTTGCACTGACTTCAAGGTTTTTTTTTCTCCTACTTCACTTGCCTGCCAAAACCTATTTTCTGACCCATTCATTTGAGCTCTCTGGTGCTCTGCATTCAAATTGGTTAGTAGCTTCCTTGGTTCAGGAGGAAGATTTTGAGATTGTAGACACACTATGAAGCAGTCCCAAGTCCAAAGTTGTTCACACTGTGAAGCTTAGGGGGCACAGGTGGATTTTGGGGGGTAATCTGTGGAAAAATCTTAGACTCCCTTGAGTACATGCAAACTTTTTTACAGTGTTGTTTTGTAAGTGGGGTAAACCTTTCTTTTTGTTTTTTTGGGGAGTTGAAATAACAAAACCACCAATCCTCACAAAAAAGTTATTGTCTCACTTAATCTCAACCCCCTGCTCCTCCAAATCATAGTGTAACTAGTCTAAAATGAGCAACAGGTATCCCTTGGTACTTAGGGGGAAAAAGAAAAAAGCAACTCTGTTTTGCCCCCTGAGGAGGTGTGATGAGGTTAACCTCAACCCTACCTGTTTGGCACAAATCATAACATTGAGAAGAAACTATCATGATGAGGAGTGGCAGACAACCTTTCTAGGCTGTCCTTTAGGCTTCTCCTTTAATTGTCTATTAAATGAGATCAAAGATGAGATTAGTCTTGTCTCTTCCTGCCCTGTGTAAATGGAAGAGATTTGGGATATTCAACTTTCTTTTTTTTTTTTTTCAACCTGGCTATTTGGATCTGGGGGTAAAAAAAAAAACAACTGTATATTCAAGAACACCACCCCCCCTCCAACTACCCCCATTTTTTGCTAATAATTGTGTGTTGTCATCCTGTCTTGAGGCAGGTTATTTGAACAGTCAGTGCATAAACTACTGTTGTTGCAAGTCAAGTTCGTTAACTTGGGGAGGGTCAGGGGGAAGAAAGGAGGCTTAAGTTACTGTGTACGTAACTAGGATGGGTTCTTATTTGACCTAAAGTCTGTCTTGATGCAGCAGCACAAGCCAGCGAGGAGACTGTCACATTTCGTCGTGAACGCAGCACATTTAGGCGTCAGGCAGTACGACGCCGGCACAATGCAGGGAGTAACCCTACCCCTCCTACATTGCTCATCGGATCACCCCTCAGGTAGGGTATCTAAATGTTCCACCATATTTAGCATGCATGCAGCAGACCACTTCTCCCCACACCCACCAGTGTTGCCAGAAAAGCACTTTTTACTTCCTTCCCCGCCATAACCTCCTTGAGCTGTCACTGCATGTCACTGTGGGCTTGTTGAGTTATGCATGTGTATGTGGCACTATTTTCAAAATGATCAGGATAGCCAGTTTCTAACATGTTACAGCTGATTTCAGATTGATAACAACATGAACTAATGCTAACAAACTTAGACTCAGTGGTTTTTTTAATCAAAAACTTTAGAACTCTTACTTTTGAGCAAGGAGAAAAACCCAAGGAAATATTATTCACCACTCCTCATTTTGATTTTCTTTCCTTTAAGAAGGAAAGCATTAGGTATGAGTACTGTAATCTCTTCTCACGTCTGTAGATAGTGAGAGATAAGTATAAAACCAAAATGGCAGAACACTATAAAGAGCTAAAACTTACGCGCAAAGGTTCCAAATCTATAATACAGGTAAACCACTGCAGCTTTTTACAGCAAAAGAAAAACAAAAAGTAATAGCAATGCCTTTGTTGTAGAATGCACAGTATTGCTCAGTATTAAACCTAATTGTAGGGCAATCTGCATGCCTTGGCGATGTTTAAAATGTACGATATATGCATATTGCAGGAGTCCCCAACCTTCACTGGCCCATTTGTTAACAATACTGAGCCTAGTGATAGGTTAGCTACAGCAACTTTGGTCTGTCCAGCTTGAACAGTAGAAGCAGCAACCACAGTAAGTTTTTAAACTTGCCTTTTAAAGCTTTCAATCCCGTGGTTGCCTACGGTCTTAGACAATCTGGTGAGCAGAACACTGCTTGTAGAGGAAGGAATATTCCCCCATATGTATCAAAGTAATTCTTCCTCAGTTATATGATAAATATGCAGGAATAATTGTATATGTTGTGTATTCTTAATGATCTTCCTTCACCTGCTAAGCTATCTTTTAATAATAGGAACAGCCTGCTTTTGTGTTTCAGGAATACTTGTGTAATTTTTTTAACTGGAAAAAATACAGAAACAGAGCAAATAAAAAGTACTTTATAATAGAGGATGAGGGAGGAATCGTGCCGTCTTTGTGGCACTACTGAAATAATCAAGAATTAAGACTCTAAATTTTCCTCAGGCAGGAGGATTGCAAGAATGGTATCTAAAGTCTAACAATTGAAGGATTGACTTACACCACATCAAGGACTGAAACTGGCTAGATTTATTTTTTTTTACTGGGTAGCACAGTATGTAGCAGTAATCACATAATTTCAGCTAATTTTTTGTTAAGCTTCTGGTCTTGCTGAATGTAGCTTGTTCAACTTTAAGTTAGTGATTTACTTCATAGTGAGGGAGGCTGAAACTTTGCATTCTCTTAAATCATGTCTGTTGCATTCCCTTGCTTCTGATATTTTTTTTGTGGGTGTTTTTTTTTTTTAACAGGAGGGTAGTATAGCTTTGTGTATTGGCTCATAAGAAGTTGTGCAGACTAAACAGAGCTCCTTAACTGTACATTAGCCAGAAAAGAGTAAGTTTTCTTTCTCTTTGAGGAGTAGAAAGTAGGGCAAATAAAGGACTCTGTTTTAAACTCAGGCTGACAAGCTGCCTCATTTTAACATGCTAGTGCAGTCATTAGGTTCCCATGGCTTAAGCTGGACTGCAGTGAGAGATCATGAGAAAACTGAAGTTGGCGGAAGTAATGTTTTAATCAGACAAGATGTTCAAGGGTGAAAAAGCAAATCAAATATTCTAGCCTTATATTTCTTCTATGCATCTTCTAGTTACTTAAACTTGTTCCTTTCTAAATTTAAAAACAAAACAAAAAAACCCAACAACCCAAACCCCAGAACTCTGTACTTTCTCTGACATAATGACACATTTTATCAGAAATACTTGTATTACAAATGTATGTCCAGAACTGAATACTCAGTGAGGTTACTTTGCTCAAAGCATTGTTTGTGATGCTAAATGACTGTCCCTTGGAGTGGTGTTAAATTGTCTTAGTTCAACCAAACACCAAAATGCTTTCAGATTTGTTTGACAAATTCCATTTGAACTACCAACTGTGGAATGTATCTGAAAAGTTGTAGAAATTACTGTTCTGATTTCTAGATGAATAATCTGAAAAAACCTTCCTTTATATGGGTAGCTTAATTTTAGTGTAAATTTTATATGTTGCTGGAAGAAGAAACTGTTAAGATTAAAAAAAAGTCAATGCAATTGTACTGGCATTACTTGTATATGCTAGTGGTGAACTGCCTCAGTCTAGTTCCTGATACTGCTAATCCGTGTGACTTCAGATGTTAAACTTCTAACAGTATTAGATTTACTAATCTTTACTTGCCCTGATGTTACTTCTTTTTTATTCTTGCCAGCAAAACGTTAATCCCCTAATCTTCTAACTCTGGCATAAAATTGGATGTCATGGGGATGTTCTCTTAGAACCTGTTGAGTTCAGCGTGAATTTTTTTTTTATTTCCTATCCATTATCTTCTATTATTTCCTATCCATTACTCTTAACTTCCTCTGTGGAATGTTTATTAAAAGAGACAATGGCATTATGTATGTATGTGTTTGGCAATGGTAGACACTTAAGTAAAACCTGGTCTAGTACATTCTGCTGGTTTGACGCTAAATTAGACAGGAGAGTACTTTGCCTGGTAACTTCAAACCAAAAAACCAAACCCACTACAAACCAACCAACCACCCCTGCTTTTGTCCTGCCTAAATGTCAACAATATTTTAGGCACTTTAAACATAAGTATGCGTTGGCATCCTATATAGTCAATGGTGTATGCATGTGTGTCTGGTAAGAGAACGTGACTGTCTGAAGCGGAATTTTTATTTTTATAATTATTAATTAGGTAGAGAATAAATGTATCTTTTTGCATATCTGTGCAATCTGTTAATGTCAATGTTTTGGGTTTTTTTTTAATGTGACAAATATGGATAATCACTGAAAGGTCAGCTTTGTATATATTTACCTTTTGATATGCAGCTACTATTTAAGGGAAAGCAGTATTGTTTAGCATTGTTTTGGTGTTGCTGATAATAAAGGGAGACAATGAAGGCTGGCACATCTGTGAGCTTTAGGGCTTTTGTTGCCATGTAGCTCACTGAAAGCCTTGTGTACAGCAGCAAAACACCTAATTTAAAGTTCAGATTAAAATATGTTAGAATATGATAAATAATGAGTTGCATTTTTTTACCTCATGAGCTGTGTGCATGTCTGCTTTATTTTGCATGAGCTTTTCTTAACACCTATTATTATAATTATATCCATATTTTGTTTTCCAGTGGTGCTCTAACAAAAGAACTGAAAAGTAGATGTTCTAGAAAACATTGCTAAAAGCAAGTACATCAGATATAACCCCTTAGCTCTTAGTAAGATCTTGCTCTTTCAGTTGCCTTACTTGCCAACTGTAGCATCACACTGTAAACAGTGAAACGTTAAAAGCAACAAGTGATAGTGTTTTTCAAAAGAGAGCATTTAAGATATTTTCTGTAGTCTTTAAAATATAAATGCTTCTGTTGATGTAAAAGAAATTTCTTAATTTCATCAAATCCCACAGCTGACTGTGGCATGCAACTTCTTTAAATGCACAAGATGAAGGATAACAAACCCACTAATCTTGCAAAGTAGATTTGATATACAAGTGTAAATGTCATGTATTCTGACACTTTGCCACGTTTAATGTTAAACGAGCTGTTAAAAAAAAAAATCTAACTTTGTTAAATACCTTTATAAAATAGTTTTGCAATGAGAAGGCTGTGAAGAGGTGAACTAACGTATTCAAGCATTGTCTACTCACATTGCTGTAAACTTACAAATTTCTCTGAAGCCCAAGCTGACTTAAAACCTGCTTTTTGGCGCAGGTATGTGTCTGGGTATAGAAGTAGCTCTTTACTGAGTAGTAAAGACTTTGCTGTACTGTCAAAATAACATAAAAATAGATTTGAAACTTTTCCTGATTAATCATTTTGAATATTCTTAATATGTTAACAAAAAAAATCTGAATCCAAGCATTTAACTGCTACTGTCTACAAGGTCTGTGGTAGTGTCTGGCTACAGCAAAGCTTAGAGACACTTTCTAGTTAGTGCTGATTAAGTAGCAAGACAAGTGATGTTATTGTCACCAAAAAAACCCCAAACAGCCATCTAAACAGTTGATCGAGCCATACCCCAATGAGCAGAAAGAACCCCAACTCTCGCGAGAAGACTGGAATAGTCAGTACTGTATGTAGGTGATACCTCTCGTTAGTCTGCAATTAGACTAGCCACCAGTAATTTGGTTTTTGCACCCACAAATTAAGACTTACAAGAATATATTTGAGGGTGACTTGAGAGATATCAGAACACAATACTACTTGTAAGCAGGAGGACAGGAACTGTATTTCTACATTACTGATGTAAGTAGTGTCCAAATATGCTGTTACACCAAACTCACAGGTTATCTTGACCCTAATAAGTGGCTTCTTAATGCTCTGCTCTTAGGTTTTCCTCTTTAAACTAAAAAGTCTTGTTTTGCTTCAGTTCTATCTCTTTTTCTCTTCTTCCTGGTAATGTGTCCCCAATCCGTGTTTTCTCGTAGCCTTCAAGATGGTCAGCAAGGCCAGCAGCCCTCCTCCCAGTTCAGAGCGCAGGCCCGCCCCCCTTCCCAGGCAGCTCTGCCCGGCGCTAGCGCCTCCTTGCTGGTGAGAAATGGGAGTGTCCACTTAGAAGCATCACATGCCACTGCATCTGCTGTAGGCGGTAGCAGTTTGCACGATGAACTTGGTATGCAGGCCTTATGTAACCTTGGTGACATGGAAGTTTTAATACGACAGATGTATGGGTAATAACGCGGTGAAAATCAGCTAACTAACCTTAGCTTTGTTTCTGAATCTTGTAGGTGTGTTTCGTAGAAGGCCATGTTGCTCATAAATTCCTTGCCTTTCACAGTCACCTTTCCAGGCAGTTTCTCTAACAAATGCACGATGGGAATCATGCTGAGGATGCATAGATAAAAGTAGCGATGGTGTGAGAGCTTTCATGACTTGAACAATGTAACGTGTATAACGCATAAGTTTTCATACACTGTCACAGGAAGTTGGGCAGAGATTGATACCAACTTTGAGGAACTTCTGATTCCTGATAAAAATATTTGTTATGGCCCCTAGGAATTCTTGATCTTACTTTTCTAGATGAGTCTTGCTTAGCTGCTGTTTAAAAATAAAATCCTCATGTAAATTAGAGTGCTTTACTTTTCCTGTATACTTTAATTTACAAGCTTGAGATTGGAAGAAAATCTAGATTCTTTCATATATCAAATGCTATAATTTCATGGAGCCTTACAGTGCCCCTTAGTTCTTCATGGTCCATTTTATGTAGTACTCTGAACTGTTTATTAACTTTTACACAGTTAATAAAACTGCTAGGGAGAAGGAAGTTAAGGTGGTCATAACAAGTGACTGATCTCTTGTGACACAGTAGTGCAGGTGCAGATGTGGAAAAATTCCTGGCAGGGATGTCTGCAGCTGTCTATACATGGCCTGAATTACTTATGACTTGAGCATTAATATGGAATTCTTCCTCAAATTATTAAAATGGGCATCTTTAGAACTGACAGTATTTTGAGCATCTGTCAGGTATAATAACTTAAAAGTACAGGTTAGCTCAGAACACTGACAAAACACTAGTTTCAGACCTTACGCTATCCCAGGACTAAAAGATAAGTGAATTGTCATCTTATTCCTCTAGTAGGGAAGACTTCAAGAGTTACCAGGCTGTGATACTCCTTTAAACACGAGTTTGGCTAACAATTTGCCATTCTTTGGCACTATCTAGCTGCAGTATAAAGAAAAGATGAATATAAGCAAAACTGAAAACAACTCTGACATTCTCTGAGGCGTTTTGTAAAATTTAACTACAGTTGTGCTAAATACAGAGTCTCCTAATCTGATAACTTTTGTTTTAGAGTCTGTGGCTCTACTACTAGTTTCCATATCAGATGAAGTCAAGACTTCTATCTCAATGCTTATATGTATCTCTGAATTATGAAAGCTTGTCATGTGAAACTGAAGATTTCTTTAATTTGGACTCATTTCTTTGAAAAAAAAATATTGAAATATAACTCTGATATTCAGCAATACTGGTTAAATCTCTCCAAGGTTAATGTCGAGATTTATTCTTAAAGCCACCATTATTGTATTTGAAGGATTTGGTTCATCTTGCCCAAAATAATACAATAAAATTTCATAGAATTCAGGACTTAATACACAATCTAGTTATTTAAAAACTTACACACTTTGACTTCTACTACAATATAGTAATAACATTTAAGAAATTCACCATTGCATTCATGCTCTCTGAAAGGCATATTCATTGCACTTGGCATTCATTGGAGTCTTTTGAAATTGATATAGCTAAATTCTTCTGAAATTTTGTGTGTACTGTACTTAGTCATATGGAGCAGCACATTGTCTTTGTGAGGCACAAAACCTCCAGGATCTGCTTGGTTAAAACCCTGATGTATAAAAAGGATTTATTCCTGATTTGAAGCTCTGAGCATCTGTTTAAAAACCTTGAATGCATGAAAGGAACTATTATAGAGACAAGATCTGTTTTCATTATTTTTAGGAAAATAAAATTTTCTAGTTTGTGTGACAGGTACTATCTTTTGTTAGAGTAAAATAGGTGGCAAAATGGTGCAAGCTTTCACATGCATGGTTCGTTTATCAGGCCTGACAAGACAGGACAGTATCTTTCCTTATAACTGGTACATGGTTTGTTTGGTTTGGGGTTTTTTGTTTGTTTTATCCTCAGTCAGGGATGAAGTAACACTACTGCTCTGTTTCCCTTAAGTCTAAGAGACTGTTTGTTTTCTCTGTCCCAAGATACCTTACAGTGAAAGACGACTCCGTTACTTTACTTTAGATTGTGTATGGTTTGAGGGTAGGAGAGGGGAGTAACTTGTTTTTTCTTTTAACCTTTATTCTGATGCTGATCAATGCAATGCAGATTATATGACCAAATCTTTGTCACTGTGGGGAAAAAAATATTGAAAATGGAGGCTGGGGAAAAGAGATGGAAACAAAACATGATTTACAGCAACTGGAAATATAAATGACAAATGTAGTAGATGAGATTATATATCTCTGTACAACACATAAAATGATGTTTTTTCTTACTGAAATTCTATTACCATATCCTAGCTCTTCTGGAAGACAAACAGGGCATGTGTTCATTTACGTTAAAAGCCCCCACCTTTAGGAATCCTTTTTTGTACACCAATGCAGTATCTGCTTCTCCATTCTTTCCATTTATGTGTTGATGCCAAGCTGCAGCTCTTAACAAGACACAATTTTTTCGTTGTTTGCTTTGAAGATTCGTGTCTAACTTGATTCTGGTGGCTTATTTTACAAAGGATGAACCTTACTGTATTATACCTGGCCTACATCCAGTCTGGTGACTATACAGCCATCTTTAATAGGGCATTGTCCTGAGGATAAGGCAACAGACGCTTTGAGGCATTCATTATCTTTTAGTCTTTCAGGTTTGAAGTAGAAAGATTTCTCTCAATTATGGTGTTGTTTGTGAGGGGGAAGGAACTCAAAAGGATGGAAAAGGAGCTTAATGTGGAGCAGTAGACATGAAGTAAGTTGTAGGAGGAATGCAGGACGGGCAGACCAAATGCCATGGTTATAGGCAGGATGCCTTTTATTGTCACTAATACCTGATTCTTGAGGCATGTAGGTGATGGGTGGGATTTTTCAGTTCTTGGAGTGAAGGCTTGTAGGTGTTACAACTTGTGAAGTAGTTAGGAAACCAAGTGCTGAATTACTAGAACAGATGCCCAGTTTCTGAAACTGGGGTGAAATGGCAGCCTCTTGTCCTCAGCTAGATGACTTTTTTTGAGGAATACTGCTTTTGTGATTAAAGACTACTGGTCGTCTGGAGCTTTACTACTACCACTGCTACGTTGGACATCTGGTTGTATTATGTGTATGGAAGTAATGTTCTTTCAGATTTATTGAAGTATTTTAATTTATGAAGGCAATTAGATGGTCTTGAAGAGCAGAACTTCTAATATAATTCACTGATTGCTTATTTGTTTAAAACCAGTTTAGAATCAGTTCCTCAATACCTTTTTATAATTAAGTAGCCTTAATTTATTTGGTATGGATGGGAGGAGTATTTTCAGAGGTAGAGGTGGAAAATAAATACTCACTTCCCATTGTTCCTATTGAAAATATCCCTGTTGTAACCTTTGGAATTCTGCATAATAGGTAAGTTGCTCTTTTTGACAAACTTCTTATAGAACTAAAAAATGAACCACTCTGAATTGTTCTAACTGAAAACTTACAAGCCTTCATACTGCACCTGAGGGTAAAACTTCGATGTTTGGAAACAATAGCTCCTTGTGTGCTACAGAGTATTCAAATTCTCATGGCTTTGTTGGTTTTGCTGACTAGGATTTAAAAAATATTATCATAAGTAGTAGATAAATATATCTTAATGATCTAATGAGGACATAGGTTTCAACGTGTCAAAAAGTGTTAGCAATTTTCAGAACTAGTTTATGAGAGGTTTAAAACAAAGTAATATTAGATGGAAAAGTGGGAAGTGTGCTGAAAATAACCTGGCTGAGGAAACCATCAGAGCATCATTTTAGTTTGATCCTGAGCTACTTAAGCCTCCTAGGTTTCATCTGTGTAAGCTCATCAGCCTGTTGCTTTCATTGATTCCTGTAACATGGGAACACAATTTTGTACAGTGTGAATTGTTACGTGATTGTCTCTGGACTTGGTGATGAGATATTTTTGTCTTTTGAAACAAGTTTCCTTGTTTCAAAGGAAGTACATTCATCTTTTCCTGTCTTCATGTCAGAACAAAAATGTATCTTGGATCTGTGTGCCTGAGTATCAATGACTTGGGTTTGTTATTTTTATAACCTGTTCCAAATAGAATATTGTTTGGGTGACTTTTATTTGCAAAGAATTCACAGCTCTCCCTTTGAGCAGCAGTAGGGGGGGGAGAAGTTACAAGCATTTCTGTTTAGTAGACACACATACTATTGGCTGTATTTCTGGACTTGAAAAAGAAACTTTTGAGTCTGCCATTTGTTCACAACTTGATAAAACTACAGTCCTTAAAAAGAAAAAAACTTTCTTAAGCTTCTTCAGTGTGATGCTGTTAAAATTATTTCAGAGAATGCTGTGGGAGAGCTAGGAATGGGAGGGAGAGAAAATTACTAGGGTAACTAGAAATGCTAGGTATATCCATATGTATTGAATATTGCGAGTATGGGGATCCCTCATTAGACTGTGAGAGTGCTCAGAGGAAGCTGCTGTTATCTCACACAGGTTAAAAAGTATTTAATTGATCTGACTTTGGAGCTCAGCCATAGAATCTCCAGTCACATCTTAGCGTTTGTAGGTTGGTATCCTCAACAGCACTGAATAGTCCTGTCATCTTTTCTACTTCGGATGAATTGAGGCTTTTCTGGAGAGCCTTTAAAAATTTATTTTTAATTTTTTTTTAAAAACTGAGGGGAAGCTGGCAACTTTGTTTTATTGAGAGGCCATAGTTTTCATGTCAGAGAGCTAGCTTTCAATAGGAAGCCTGCATAAGTAGAAGGGATGAATTGCAATTACAGCAAAACCTGAGTCTGTTTTGTAGTTTGTGTGTAAACAGTTGGAATTAAGTGTTTTGTCTGTTTGCTGTGTCTCTATTACCAGGCTTGTTTTATCCCACCACAGCCATGCAGTATTTATAGCAACAACACAAATGCAAATTTTGACAGATTCAAAGATGAGTTGGATGTGAAGGAACTGTAGATATTTTCTAATGTGAAGTGTTTTATGCTAAATTTTTTTCATAGTTTAAGACCTTTCAGACATTTGACGTGTAATGGTTCAGTAGACTACTTTGAAACAAATAATCTGATGTGTTATCTCAGCCTAAGAGAATAGGAAACTATGTTTTGCAAGTAGTATATTTTAATTTCTGAGACTAGAATTTCATTAACTTAAAAATCAGAAAGTTTAATTTCCAGGCTCTCAAATAAGTAGTTCAAAAACATGAGGAATTTAACTCAAACTGACTTTGTCTCTTCTGAGGACTGGTTGCTTAGAAGATTTTTCTGTAATAAGTTATACATTATTTTGTCCTGGCTAGAACCTCAAGTGTATTATCTAGTACTGTCATGTTTGCTATTGAATATTTTTTTTTACTGATGCAGCTGAGAAATAGTCCTGTGTAACTGAGGTCATTTATTAGTTGTGGGGAGGAAGATTCCTAATGTCTTACACTGGTTTAAATTTTAAACTTCAGTAACAACCTTTTACTATACTATGCATTGAAAAACCAAAGGATATTTAACTAAAGCATTTCATTAAAATCTTAACAATTGAGGAAAAAACCCTAACAAGTGAACTTTGTTTTTCCTTACAAAATGCCTATAGCACATGTAACTAAATATTGAGAGAGCTGTTGCGTTACTGAGCTCTGACGCACGCTGTCTGTGACTCCTGAACTATGTAGCTGACTGTTATCAGAATGGTTGGTCTTAGCACAGCTGTAGTATGTGTCTAGTTGGTCTGAAGTACCCCCTCTGAGGGTAGAAAGCTTTGTGAAGATATTTTCAATATACCAGTAATTTTCCTTAGTTTCACTAATCATGCAGTTTGAGGTTTTTCAACCTTCTCACTTCTAAACACTTCTAAATTGAACAGACAATTAAGTCTGTGGGTCTGAAGAGAAGTTGGAGCAGGATCATAGAGTGTTTTTTAAAAAAATAAAATCAAAAGCTATATCAGAAGCAGGTTACGTTCTCACAGAAAGGGGAAAAGATTGGAAGCTCTGATCTTGTTAAATATTTCTCCTGGGACTGCTTGTTATCCTGTATCAACAGAAGAAGAAAGAGCTGCAAGACGTGCAGCTGAGAGGTGTACACAGTTTTTGCTTCGTACGCTCCAAAGCAGGATTTTTTTGTTTTGTTTTGTATAAGCAGATCTTAAAATAATGCATGTTTTGCATCATGGCTTAAGAAAGAGTTTGAGCTAGAAGAGATGGAGAAGTTGGCAGAACACTTCATATGAGATCACAGTTTCAAAATCAGCTTCCTGCATTCAGAGCCGAAATATATTGAACCTGACCTTCAGGGGAAATTACAGTGCTTATCTCTCTGATCAGACTATTGTGGGAGAAGGGCACTGTAAAAACATCGTATTGTGAGTAAGGTAATTTATAATTTGAGTTACAAAAAAAGTAGCCAGAGACGGTAAATTATGTACTTAGGAATAGCTTGATATTGTTCATTCAAAGAGTTTTTAATAAAAGTGTAGGAAATTATGGTTAATGGATTTCCAGTGACTCCAAATGGTTTATCTGCAAAGTTGGTTTGCAGTCTTCTGTTCTTACACTGAAGTGTTTGCTTCTGGCTTGTAGAATAAATCTGTCTGCCATTCCTTTTTTTTAGTTTTTCTAGAGGTAGAACTTACGAAGCATCTCTGGCCACTTCTTTCACTCTTTGTGTTTCTTTTCAAATAGACATGTGCCTCTCAAGAATTTTGTTCAGGACACTTGAGGAATCTCGGCCTTAGCTAAATGCTATGGTTCTTAAATGCTGATAGTGAATGACTTACTGATTATGCTGCTGGGAGTGGGAGTGGGGGAAGAACTGAAGAAGCTGGTCATTGCAAGTTGTTCACCTGGTTGTTCTCTAAGCGAGGAAAAAAGCTTTCATTGTGCTTCTGTTGAGTAAATACAAACTCTCAAAATTTAATTCATAATTGCAGTTTACTGTATATATTTCATGTAAAATGGTATGAAAGAGGACTGAGTAGCTAATGTCTTCTCTGCACTGGTGACACGTTAATATGTAATCACATTTTATATTCTGACACTGATGTAAATTTAAATGTCTAAACTGATCTCAGTAGTAAGTTAATAAGTAGAAACTAGTACTAGTGGGAAGAAACATTACAAAACTTTGACCTGCTTTTGACCTTTTCTTTAACAGGTAAGTTCAGTTCTACGCTCTACGAGACAGGGGGCTGCGACATGTCACTTGTGAACTTTGAGCCAGCTGCAAGAAGAGCATCTAACATCTGGTGTGTGTGAAGGCCAGTCAAGAGTGATGATTCTTGTCTTACTGCAACAAAATCTTTGATTTTAATTTTGAAAGGTTACTTAGTATGGACTACAAAAAAATCAATATAAAATAGTATCCATATACTTTTACTTTTGAACCCTAAGTGACACTAACTGCATAAATAATCATCTCCACTTAAATAAAGCTTGGAAAATAAAGATTACTATTAGCTTAAGCAATAAATGTCCAAACTGAGAACTTGACAAATGTATTTTTGATTGGCTTATAGAAAGTATTTCTTAAAGGATTTCCCAGGTTTTGGGAAAGTAGGGGCTGTTGACCATAAAGGCTATTAACTTATTTACAAATGAACTTCCAATTGTGAAGCAAATGTAAACTGATAAATTTGTTCCTAGATGGCATGAAACAATACATGGAAGTGTTAACATGCCTGAGGTTAAAATTTGACTTACAGTTGAAATAACCAGCTACATACTGGAAAGTTCATCTGCTGTTGGAAAGATGCCCGTTCTTTCTCTGAAGGGACAGGAGGCAGAAGAAAGAAAACCCCAAACCTCCCCTGCCCACCAGTCCACTTCACTACATAGAACTGCTCTGAAGCTACTGCGTCATACTAAATGCTACAGATTCCCACCATGCATAGGGTGGAATAGCTATTGGAATTGTGGAGTAGTGAATATAAAGGCTCCCTTCTTCAAATCTTTCTTGTGAAACTGTGCAAGTGCCTTTCGTAGAGTTGAACTTTGACAAAAAGTTCTGTATTCCTTGCACAAAGCTGCCAATGCCTGCCTCTACTGCTTGCATGTTCCAAATGTGATGGCTTTGCTGATGGCTGCTGTTATGAAGTTGTACGTGTTAATGGCAGGAACAAACTGGCCATGTCCAAATAATCAGATCTCGGCTTTAGAGAAAATACTTGAGTTTCCGTGAAGTAAAATTGATAATGAAGAATGTTTTTTATCTTAAGGCAAGGAACTGAAGGGAAGTTGCATAAATTTGATACAAGTCTTACAGCCATGTGATTTACATGGAAAACAAACATCCAAAAGCTATCCAAAATTGGGGAAAAAAGCAATGGTTGGATATGGACTCTCATACAGTAAGAGAAACTTCTCCTCATCTCTAATGGATGGAAATTGTGAAGTAATTTTGCTCTTCTTACCAGAGGTTTAAGTTTATTTAAAGTTAAGCTTTTCAAAAGCAACTTAAGATTAAGTAGCTCAGTGTACTCATGTTAAGTATGTACAATTTTGGGCAGTTTTGGGACCTTGGTAAAAACAATAAACAATTAACAAAAACTCTATATGTAAATGCATAGCAGACTCTGCACTCCTTTAGAGATGTGATGCGTGTTTACACATCAGTAGCTAGCAGATTATAAAACATCTTTGTTCAAGTGGAATAATTATCTTGATAATCCTTGTTAGACAACTTAGGGGCTAAGTGTTGATAAAATTATGCCATGGGTAAGGGTAGAGTCTCCTAGTTTACTATAGCTACAGAATTTACCACAAGACAAAGTAGATAGTTGTATTTAAAACATGCAATTGAAGGAAAAACTTAAAGATATTTAGCTAAAATTTGCAAGGAGTCAAAATTAATTTGGGACACTAGAAAATTAGAATGGCCTGTTGAAATAAAATGTAGTTTTATAATCTGAAGTCTTTCCCCTGTTCTTATAGTGACACGGACTCTCACGTATCGAGTTCTACCTCAGTTCGCTTTTATCCACATGATCTAGTAAGTTTTTCTTATTTATTTTTAAAGCATGCAAAAAATCAGAAGACTTTCCAATTCTGTAGCACTGATTAATCATCCTATATGATAAATCTTTGTTCTTAAGAAGGATTTTTGCCTGGGTTAAATGAAGATAAGATATTTATTTGTTGTCTTCATATATACATACAAATTCATCTTTATGCTTAGCACTTTAAAATTTAAAGATAAGTGGTGTCCTCTGATCTAAAGCATAGTGATTTTTTCTAAATCACGTGAAAATTGGCTGTTCTGCGATATCTTGTAAAGGTTTCCAGAGATGACTGGACAACTTGAACAGAGTTTTCCTTCTGCATATTGCTAAGATTAGGAGGCAGCAGAAAGAATAAATTTCATGTTCTGACGAAGAGAAACTTCAGTAATTTCCCTGAAAGGAGTTTCAAAAATCTGTCATTGGAATTTGCTGTACAAAATTTTAATTGACATGCAAGGAGTGACTGGGGGGAAAAGGCAGAGGCTTATGCAGTTTCGTACTGCAGATAGCTTTAGATATCCTTAGTTCTGTGATCTTAAACCTTTTATATTGTTGTCAAGTCCAGACATATCTGTACTCTGAAGTCTGATATTGCTGTGTCACAAAAACAGTGCAAGTGGTCATGAGTCTTAAGGTAATGATTCTTAAGCTTGGAAACCAAAGTAAAGGATATTGAAGTACCTAATGACTTAAGATGGAAAATGAAATACGGATTCAGCATTTGGCAGAGGGAACAAGGCAGTTCCATTTACCTGATCATGCTTTTGATCAAGAATGTGCTCTTCAAACCTGGTGTCTACTAGAGGAACTTTATTTGCTTTCCACCATCCACCTTGAAAATGTAGCCTTCAAAGAAGGCTGTTGAGAAACCAAGTTTTAAAAAATTGTCAAAAAAGCACCTGTTTTCTGACACAGCTTATCTTAGAAAGTATGTTTTGTACTTTTGAAATGCCTTTAGAAAGGGAGTGTTCCTACTCGTTCTTCTTATTAGTATTTTTCTAGGAAGACAAAGCTGGCTGAGCACAGTTACAGTATGCTGATGCTTTAAGGAGTCATGGGAAAAAAATTCAAAAAAGAGAAATAAAGTGTTAAACTTTAAGATAATTGTAAAAAACCCCAAAACAAACCAACCCCAAAACCAACAAAAAACCCACTCTGAACTATAATTTTGACATGTAAAGGTGACATGAGTATTTAAATTTTACTCTTTGCTTTAAAAGATTATGAAGATTTTTCATTAAGTGACATTTTAATGATGATATTCTTTAAGAACAAGGAGCAGTTTATTAAGATGCTTCTTGGCCTGTTAATGAAATTTAAAGCGGGTTAGATGACACATCCATACTGTAGTAACTTTAGTTTTTAACTTTGAGTACTGTCCTTAAATGTCCTTTATGGTTGTTGGTATTACTGTGATTTCAAGAGGACTCTAGAGTGACAAACTACAAAGCAAGTGAGAAATAAAGTCAGTCATAAATAGTACTAGACTAGGTAGGGCAGAGCTTTTTCTAGTTTGTCTCTGAGTATATGAATTTGACCACTGATGCATGCATATGTTGCTTTGTCATGCAAAAACAACCATTTGGCATGGGTATGCATGCAGATTAGCTGACTACAAGAAATGCGTTGTACTTTATTTAAACTCAGAATTGGATTGTTCTTGTAGGATACTTTATTCCTGTTCACGTATCAGTTTACTTGTCTTCAAATTTGAAGTTTTCATGATAAATGGGATAATGTGTTTGGAAGATGTGTTCACACTTCATTTGAATTAAGGCCTATGCTAAAACACCAAACAGTTGTGTTGTAAGCAAACTATTATTGTTGCTGGTGCTATTTGTTTCCAGGACAGGAAAAGTAAGTAGAAGCCTCAGAACTGAGAATATTTAACATGTAACTTCTTAAAAGTGAAACTAAATAATTCTAGCCTTTTTTTCTAAAGCAGTTTTCAGTAGAATACAGTGATACAATAAAAATGAGCTTTCATTAATACTGAATTTCTTTTAGCTTTCTCTTCCTCAGATCAGGTTGAACAGGCTGCTAACCATGGACACAGATCTACTGGAGCAGCAAGATATTGACCTGAGCCCTGACCTTCAGGACCACATGCAACCTCAAGAGGAAGCAGCTCAGAAAGTCAAGCAGTACTATCGCTTTTGGATCCTGCCTAAGCTTTGGATTAGCATCAATTTCGATAGATTAACTCTTCTGGCTTTATTTGATAGGTGAGATCTTCATATGTTACTAGACCTCAGGAAGTAAACATTAACAAATGGTAACTAAACTGTGAGTAATACAGATAAAGCTATCCTTAGACAATTGTACTTATTTACTGTACTCTGAAAGATGAAAGAATAGTACAAAATGCAGTTTTTCTAAAATAATGAAGGCTAATCTCCCTTTTTTTCTGGCAATCCAACAAAAAAAAAAATCCCTCACTTTGTATGATTGGGGCGATATGGTCAAAAAGAGAGATTTGTTGCTAATTTTAAAGTTAGAAAGTAACCTCAAAAAAAAAAAAGCTGAAAGAGTCTAGAGGCTGGCATATGCTTAGATTGTTTCAGTGAGCAAAGAGAACTTAATTGCTGTTTCAAAGCATTTTTTCCAAAGGGTCATCTAATACTGTAACCTCTTGTCCCTGCTGCATTTACTTAGTGGAAGAAAATGGTGACACCCCACACTCCTCCCCCAATAACCTTTGGCATATATAGAGTATTTACATTTTGGTAATGAACTTCTTGTGATAAACAATATAGTAGTGATTTTGTCCAGGCAGAAATATTATCAGTGCAGTTCATAATCACTATCTATATTATATGGAATTCTCTTTATTCCACTTGGCATATCTTAGCCAAATGAGAGTATTTTTGATTTCTTCATTACAAAATTACGAATGACAGATTATGTATAGTTAAGCCATCATGCATATATTTTTCACAGGCTTGTAATCATCCCATGTGGGCCTTGAATATAGATTTGTGTTACAGACCATGCTTCTGGTTGAGCATTTGAATTATTTCTGAAGTTATCTACTGAAGTTATCTTCTGCTGTTTAAAGGTCAATTCCATAAGATACTAATTGCTTTCAGCTATCATTGAAATCCTATTAGCTCCTAGCTTTGCTAAAAGACAGTGTGCTAGTATAGCCTATGCAAGTTCAAATCTATTCTTAACTACTTTGCTGCCAGCAGCATAACTCTTGTTAACTTCTGACCCTAACTGTTCCTTTGCAGCTTTTTCTAGACATAGTTAGCTTTTAATTGTCTCTTTTTTTTTTTTTTCTCTTCTTCTAATACAGGAATCGTGAGATCCTTGAAAATGTGTTAGCTGTCATCCTAGCTATTCTAGTTGCATTTTTGGGCTCTGTACTTCTTATAGAGGGCTTTTTCAAGGATATTTGGGTCTTCCAGTTCTGCCTGGTAATAGCCAGTTGTCAGTACTCGCTGTTGAAGGTATTTTAATTTCTATCTTCACTTTCTATAAACAATAGCAATAACTTTGGTTAGGTGTTGCAAGTTAGAGCTTTAAGGAGAAAACTGCATGTTTATCATTTAAAAACAAATGAGTAAACGTCAGCTTCATGGAAAGTTGATAGATGGTCACACAAGGTCACTTCACTCCAATGGTTCTGTGTATGTTTGTTAAACAATGCTTTATTTGTAGTTCTCATGCACTTTTTGTGTTCCCAAAGAGAAGCACGTTCTTACTGGCTGAAAACAGTCTACAAACTAAACTTGAGGCTTTATTGGGTTTTTTGTTTGTTGTTTTTTAATGGATACACCTCTGCATTCATATTAAACAATTATATCTAAGCATATTCTTAATTGGAACATGTTTTGTGTTTAAAAAAGTAAAAGCTCTAAAAAGGTTGGTGGTTTTTTTTTTAGACATACACTGTTTCAGCAGATGTTATGGTTTAATACATTATGCTATTTAAAGGCTGTAGAGTGGCTTGACAATTGTAAAATTAATTGTAGATATTATTAAAATAACTTTAATCAAGAAAGCGTGCATGGGGGGTGGTGGTAAATGCACTTACCTGTATATTGGTTAACTTTCTTTTCATTTTGGTTTCAGAGCGTTCAGCCAGATTCTTCTTCCCCTCGACATGTAAGTCATGGGCATGTGCACTCTACTAACCCTGCAGATGTAGAACTTCCACAGAGAATTGATCTTTTTGGCATATCTCTTATGTGCCTTCTCATAAGGTGTGAGAGGCTTATGTTGTCTTAGTATGCGAGAAGGAAACTCGCATGCTGTTCCCCCCCCAAAACACTTTGCTTGTATTTAGCAAATACTTCCTGTTTTAAACATAGCTTTTACTGTAAAGCCATATCATAATAGAATTTTTGATGAATCTTTAGTACTCAAGCAATTATACTGAGAAGTACTCTTAATGTTGTAACTTGCTATGCTGGTATGAACTGGCAAAGCTTTGATATTCTATTCCAGTCTTATAGATCATTCAGTTGTCCTTGTGTGTATGCAGCCTCATTTTTTCAGTCTATTAAGCTGAGTATGCAATGCTCTAGTGAGCATTAACATTTGAGCATGGAAATATTAATGTGCTAATGTTGTACAATATGTTTATTGTGCATCTGCTAGATTGTCAAGACAAAATATTTTTGTCCTAAATAAGATATGAAAAAACCTTATTCTTCTGCTGCAAGTAATTCGTAATACTTTAGGTAATAAGTTGTATGTTTTAATGAACACACAAATACAGATTACTTTTTTCCACCAGGAACAGTATCTGAGTAATAAACTTTAATTGCTTTTTCTTCAAAGTTACTGTATTATCTCTTGCTTATGAAGCCTAGTCAGAGTTTCTCTAGCATTTAGTACTACAAGAAACATACTTTAAAACTTAGTGGAGAATAAGGGTAAACATAGCTTAGTCTAACTTAATCTAACTGTTGTGTCCTTGTTATATCCAAGCCACAAAAAAGGCATCACTGTAAGGCAACACATTAAGGGTTTTAGGAACAAAACTTAAGCATCAGAGTTGTGGTCAATGGCTTGATGTCAGTGGAGACCAGTGACGAGTAGTGTTCCTCAGGGGTCGGTACTGGGACCAGCACTGTTTAACATCTTTGTCAGTGACATGGACAGTGGGATTGAGTGCACCCTCAGCAGGTTTGCTGATGACCAAGCTGTGTAGTGTGGAGGGGAGGGATGCCATCCAGGGGGACCTTGACAGGCTTGAGAGGTGGGCCTGTGCGAACTGCATAAAGTTCAACAAGGCCAAGTGTAAGGTCTTGCACATGGGTTGAGGCAATCCCAAACCCAACTTCAGGCTAGGCAGAGAACAGATTGAGAGCAGCCCTGAGGAGAAGGGCTTGGAGGTGTTGGTGAAAAGCTCAACATCAGCTGGCAATGCGTGCTTGCAGCCAGAAAGCCAACCGTATCCTGGGCTACATCAGACGAGGTGTGACGAGCAGGTTGAGGGAGATGATCCTCCCCCTCTACTCTGCTCTTGTGAGACCCCACCTGGAGTACTGCATCCAGCTCTGAGGGCCCCCAACATGAGAAGGACATGGACCTGTTCAACTGAGTCCAGCAGAGGGTCATGAAGATGATCAGAGGGCTGGAGCACTTCTCTTATGAAGACAAGCTGAGAGAGTGGGGATTGTTCAGCCTGGAGAAGAGAAGGCTCCAGGGAGACCTTACAGCAGCCTTCCAGTACCTGAAGGGGGCCGACAGGAAAGATGGGGAGGGACTGTTTGCAGGGATATGTAGTGATAGAACAAGGGGTAGGTTTAGAATAAATATTAGGAAGAAATCCTTCTCTATGGGGTGGTGAGACACTGGAGCAGGTTGCCCAGAGAAGCTGTGGCTGCCCCCTCCCTGGAAGTGTTCAAGGCCAGGTTGGATGGGGCTTTAGGCAACCTGGTCTAGTGGAGGGTGTCCCTGCCCATGGCAGGGGAGTTGGAACTAGAGGATCTTTGAGGTCCCTTCCAACTCAAACCATTCTATGTGTTGAGGTGACAGCACGTTAATTGATGAACAATGATTAACTTTAATTCTGAAATTATTTGTAACAGAAGAGTAACAATTACTTTTTCTGCTAATAATGAAACATGTTCTTTTTCCTTTAAACAGGGTCATAATCGTATCATAGCCTATAGTAGGCCTGTATATTTCTGTTTATGTTGTGGTCTTATTTGGCTGTTGGATTATGGCAGCAGAAACATATCTACAACAAAATTCAGGTTGTATGGAATGGCTTTCACTAACCCATTGCTGCTGCTGTCAGCCAGAGACTTAGTTATAGGTGAGTGGTCCTTTCATGGATTTGAATTGCTTGTTTCACCACAGTAGAAATCTTTTGTTTGGTTGGTTTGGGGTGTTTTTTATTTGTTTTCCACTCTGCATCTTGTAAATGATACCACTGCATCATCATGGTCTAAATGCAGTTCATTTAGTTTCCTTAAGCAAAACTAAAACTACTCCTTCTGAAGTTTATGTGAAAATTCCACCCTTCTGTAGCTCTGCTGTAACAAAGTGCAGAGAAGTCAACTAATACGGTGTTATGGGGGGGAGGGAAGGCTTTTTATTTATCTAATATCTTAATGCTCATCCCTGAACCTTCTGTTCTTTCTTAACTTGGAGCTGGATATGCTCCTCTGTGCTTGGACCTAGCTGCTCAGTGGTTAAATAAAAGTTTAGATTTGGACTCTTTCATGTTCTCTAGAGGGGCTTGTGGCAAATGAGTAGGAGTTCTCTTAAATAAGGTTATTTGTGTTTAGCAATCAGGTAGAACAGTAAGCACACCATTTTTTAAAAACCATTATAGACAGATTAATCTTATTTAATGTGTCTCAGCACCGGCCTATCAGCAATACCAAAATTATAATTTGGCACTGTATGAGGTACTTCCATTGTATTCTGAGTAGCACAGTGCATTCATAATACTGCTGGCATTTAACACTACCCCCATCTTCTCTCCCCCCCCCCTCCCCCCCAAAAAAACCCCAACAATAAAAAAAAAACCCCTCAACAA
>VXBL01003402.1:197050-241887 GCA_013400195.1 Aramus guarauna
AAAAAAACCCCTCAACAACAAGCCTTTCCTCTACTTACTTACAAAATTTATCAGAATTTATTAAAAGTAGCAATAGCTATGTAATCTCAGGCAGAGCCCATGTAATGACATGTAATGAAATGAGAGAGAGAATGTAAACATACAAAGACCATCTTATCATGGGAACTTTGTGCATATTCTTTAATGGAGCAAAGTTACCTGAGTGATCCTCTCTGGATCATCTCTTTGGAGGGGAAAGAAAACCTCTAAGAATTCATCTAAGCTGAACACACTCACTCTTCTGTTGTACCAAAATATCTGTGCATGAAAGACTGCAGCAGTTAAATGTTATGACTGCATGCTTCCAGTTATTGGACAGTCTTCTGTCCAAGAAAAATTAAAACTTGGTCTTGGTTTCGATTCTTCTTTTTTTTTTTTTTTTTTAATTTATTTTTGACTTTTAATTGATTAGTAAGTTATTTACTCAGGCATTTTGGAAATTAATTTTTATTACTTGATTTTAGGAGCATCCTGAATTTCATACCTCATGCTGTTTCCTCCTTTGACTTTCTGCTAGTAAATCTGTATTTAAATTTAAATGTCCAGAGGGAAAAAGGTTAAGCCTCTCATTTATGAACAGAGTGTCCAGGCATTTCCAAGGTGCTTTTCTACAGATTCTGTGGATCTATTAATGTGCTGGCATGCTTCATTCTGTATTGGTGATGGAAAAAGAAGTTAAGACAGCAGATATTTTTGACTCATTCAAGATACAAAGTTAACTTAATTTCCACTTGTTTCCAATTGCTCTGTCAATTTTAGTTTTTATCTTCCCTTTCCTATCACCTTGAGCCATTGCCATAATGTATACCCATAAGGTAATACATAAACGTATATGTAGGTGGTGTGTTTTATTGTGGCCTACTTAGTCTTAAAAGTACTTAAGAGTATTTTCCAGTTTTAAAAAGATGTGCTGGCTTTTTCACCAGGCCATGTCTGTTTTGGGATTAGCTTTTAAAACTTCTTAGTTCAAGAGTTCTGAATGCTTTTTGATCCTTAGGTTTTATTGTTCCTCTCAGGTCTCTTGCACCAGCTTATGTGGTTTATATTTCTTAGCAGTTCTACCAGTAAGAAAGCAGATTGCCAGAACAACTCTTTTTTTTTTCTGGAAAAAAACAAAACAAAACAAACAAAAAACCACCAAAAACCTAAACAAACAAAAAACCCCCGAACATAAAACAAAACCAAAAAACCCCATACCCACTCTAAAATAAAACCCTACCCTCTTCCTTCCCATGCACACCCTTGCCTTTGGAGCAACTCTTAGTGTTGCTGAAGCACTGTTTCAGAAAGCTTTGTGTGTATTGCAAAGCAAGCTGGCTGCTAGCAAACATATTTTGTTAGCACAAACTAAAAATCTCAGCTGCCTTTTTTCCCATTCCCAGGCATAGCTACCACAGGTGCAGAGCAAGGCAAACTGGGTGTTTAGATAACATATACCTGAGGATGGTATAAGTTTTTTATTTATTTACTTTGTGTCCCACATATTGGACTTGATAAATTGGTCTAAATCTGCTCCACATTTATAACAATTAATGTTTTCACCTTGGTGGTCCCCATTAGAGAGCAATTCTGTTATGGACTTGAAAAGCCATCGATATGTTGGCTTTTTGCTGGGCTACTCTGTAAATTGTGTATTCCCACATGTATTTTGCAATTTTGTTTTCAGTGGATCCAAGATAGTTCAACTTGCAGGCCTTCACGAAACAACTTTTTAAACTGTCAGTGAGAGAACACTTTGTTTGCTTCCTCTGTAGGCTTCCTTGAGTGATGATTTGAGATAGAGGTTTGACTTGAGAGTTCTGAAAAATATTTTCTTCGGGTCCTGAGTAGCTGGTCCTTAGTCTTGTATTTCCTAATTTGTATCAGTAAAAAGATGCAGAACTCAATGTTTTTCCCAAACGCTGTACCTACATGTTTTTAAACAGCACTTAGTTACTCAGTTTTAACAAGGAGTAGGAAAAAAATAATGAGATTCACAGTACCTGTCTCACTGTAGATATTTCTAATGTGATGTCCTTTAGCATCCAACCATTCTAGGTATATAAATTTAGAAACTTGAAGTTGAGACTTGTGATTCTTCACAGGGTACTTTAAAATTGGTTTCATCTTTTTGTCCCTGAAGCTACAAGTCAATAAGGCTATAGAAAATCCTCCCTAAATTATCAGATATTGTCTGCTGGGGTTATTTTCATGTTTTGATCCTTCTGTCCCTCAGAACCTAGAACTTATGCTGCTACTTGTGAATTATATTTGAACTACCTGACAGTTGTACAAAAGATTGTTATTTCTGCATCTTTTATTCCCTAAGATGGAAAGTAAATGATATGTACAGGTTGGGACGTACCGTTCCTTGTGTTAAAATTATGTGGCATTCATTTCTCTTTGCATTCTAAAGTCCTGTAATTTGTAGAGGTTTTAATGGTTCATACAGTTACCTGTTTTAAATTTAAAAAAAAAAAAAAAGTAATTCAGAATCAGAACTTCCCAGAAGTGATGTGGGAACGTTAGTAAAATTGTCAAGCATTATTAGTGGCAGAAAACCCAGAGGTGAAAAGCTTGGCCTCTCTTATGTCAGTATGGTTGGTGTTAGTTTTCTCCTGTAACTCCAGACAGACAGTTTGGTTTGGGTAAGCCTCATTTGCAGCGAGTGAAAACTTAGAAATCTTCTAATCTGTAAACATTCCTGGCTGATCTTTGCTAAATAAAAATGGAAAGTTTGAATTGGCCTGTGCCCATTTCCACAGTGGTTAAAACAGAAGTACAAGAAATCTTCTGGCTATCAGTTGATGTAACCTCTATAGTCAGTCAGTTTTGAGTCATTGAAGTAGATATTTACATAATGGATGTTTTTCTTAGAAATAATAGTATAAATAATTCAGTGATGTGGAGTGAAATGGTGTGTGTGATATCCTAGAACTTAAGAATACATTACTGTGCTATGTTTTTCATACTCACCACTTTCAACTATTTTTTCTCCACAGTGTTTACACTATGTTTCCCTATAGTATTCTTCATTGGTCTCCTGCCTCAGGTGAATACATTTGTGATGTATCTCTGTGAACAGCTGGATATTCATGTCTTTGGTGGCAATGGTGAGTGTTGGTTTTTATGTCAGTGGCAAAAGCATTAGATCAGAAGCAGCCATCAGATTAGTAGGCTAGTAAAAGCATTTAGTGATTACACTATTTGTATTCCTACTCTCTAAACGTAGAATACTAACTGTATTTTTTTAAAAAGGCTAAAGGTCTTCTGATTGAGTACTGAGAAATAGAATTACTGTCCTAGTAAGTCTGTCAAAAAGTATACTTTCTTCCTTGACTAGTTTGTTGCAGCTGTTAATCATTCCCATGGTAGTGCTGTTGAATAAATGAGGAGGTAAATAAAGCCACATAAATTGCTCTTTAAAAAAAAATAAATCATTTGTAGTGGAAAATAGAAGTAGGTGCTGAGGGTTGGATTTTTTTTTTAATCAGAGGAGTGTTGCATCTAGGAGGCTGATATCTTTCTTAAATGAACTGAAGTATTTTGTATTCTAATTACATAACACTGTTTAACTTTTTCTTTCTTTTTTATGATACTCAGCTACCACAAGCCTGCTTGCAGCACTTTACAGTTTTATCTGTAGTATTGTGGCAGTAGCATTGTTGTATGGACTGTGCTATGGTGCCCTAAAGGTGAGCAAAATTTTAGACACAGCATACATCAATGTTTTGGTGTTTGTTCTCTGCTTCCTTGTATCTTAGATACTTAAATATCCAGAAAGTGAATTAGAAACATTAGATTTGGTAGGGTTTTATACTTGCTAAGCTGTGATGTCAATAAAGAAGATGGAGTGCAGGAACAAAGCAGACTTTTTTTTTTTTCTTTTAAAAGATGCATGATATGTGCCTGTACTAACAAACAATTTTTTTGGCCAAAAACACATGACATCTTCAGGTCTATTCTGCATTGGTTCTTGGAGAGGGGTGGGGAGAATCACATAAGTGGCTTGTTTCTGCCACAGTCTTTGTGTATTGGTTTGTTAACCTCTCAAAATGGCTCATGTGAATATTTTTTTCCAGTGCTGCAAACCAGAAATAGTCTTTTCAAATTAATCTTTACTTGAAAAGTAAATAGTTTGGAGTGTTAAAGTGGAGATGTGCCTATTTAAAAAGGTAGAGGTAGCTGGCAAAGAGGGAGAACAATAACCCCACACCAACAGCTTTTCTTTGTTTGAAATGTTGTTCTGTTTGAAAACAGTGTGGTGTTGGTTTCAGGTGTGTGTCAATAATCAAATGCTCTTGGTTCATAATTAATTGTAGCATGTGTGCCTTCCAACTCAGAGTTGACTGGCTTTTTTCCACTTGGTCACAGAGTAAAAAGTTGCTAGAGGAAATATTCCCATGATGCTATTGCCCACAGAACATCATTAGCTTTCTGTGAATTTGTACATTTGTCTCATTAGCCTTTTGTAAACAAATCTGTTTAAGATAAACAAGCTTTAGCAAAGAATCACTGTGTCATCTTTGCAGATCCAGTACAGGTGATGAAAACAAAAATAAAACCACTGCTTTGATCTAATCTTTAATTAGAAAAAAAAATCAGATTAAAACATATGTAACTTTCAAAATTAAGGAGTAACTAAATGCAACTCTAAGAACTTGTGGTCTCAAGGATTGCAGGAGACTCTCCATGAGGGTTATGATAGCTGATGACTGTTTAATGATTAAGATAGTGTAGGCTTAAGGGATGTATGCTATGTTAGAGTTTCTGATCTGTAGTTAGACACAGGTAAATATTGAACAATATTTTTTGTACTAAAATTCCTGTTCCATTTTTCTGAAACTGTAGTTAATTTTTCCATTCTCTTAGTATGATAATTCTTGTATGTCAGATAAGTGTTATATACTTTGTCTCCTCTCTTAACATTTCATTTCTGTCCCCAGGATTCTTGGGATGGGCAGCATATTCCAGTTCTCTTCTCCATATTCTGTGGTTTGTTAGTGGCAATATCGTATCATCTCAGCAGACAAAGTAGTGACCCCTCTGTACTTTTGTAAGTGACTCAGTTTGTGTCCCTTTCCTGAGGAAGAAGCAAGTCACAAAGGAACATCATAAATAATATTAGATATTAATACTGTTTGAACTGGTAGTCACCATCATTATAAAAAATAGTGTGATCTTGGTTAAATAGAGGGAAATTCTCAGATTTTGTACCTAGTTCCTCCTCTAATGACAATGTTTCTTTGTGACTTCTGGCAAATCTAAAATCTGCTAAATCATGCTAAAATCTGATTTAACTGCCTGCTAATGTTCTTCAAAATGCCAGTCAGGTGCCATCTTTCTGCTGATGCATTTGTGCTAAACAACCTCTATGCATTCTATATTTAAAGAGGTCCTCCGTGCAGTAGTTTAAGCTGAAGCCCACATGTGGATTTTTTTAAACTGTTTCACTTAATTTGTTACTGTGTTTTTTATCTTGAATGTATGCTCAAATTGTTCAAATAATTTCATGTCAGATGCAAAACAGTAAGGATTTCTTTTGGTAATGAGTGTTCCTGTTTAGCATGGGCAAACCTATATTTGTGTTTCTATTCTGAGTTGGAGTATTGATTTGATGATGAGAATATTTCTGATTCAGTTAATAATTATGTGTGTAAAACAAAATAGTTCCAGTGGGAGAAACACCTCCCACAGAACAGCCAATAGAGGCTCAGTCACACACCTGGGTTAGGCAGAGCTTGAACTTGGATTTAAATTTAGCTATAGCGTTGGATGAATTTGATAAACAGTAGTCTGGGGTAGATAGTGAGGGGCCTCTTCTGTGGACAGGGAGATTAATGATTTGTGAGTGTTCACACAGAAGGAAAAGTCTTATCTATGGATTGACAACTAAACCTTGTCCTGTTACTCTTAGTTCAGGTAACTTTACTCAGTTGGTGTGAGGTCCTTGTCCCTGGATACCTGTTCTTTTGTTCTTTCCAAGTGCCATAGCCTGGATACTTATGTTTGACCTGCAGGTTCATCTCTTTAGCCAGATTTGGCACACTTAAGCATTGTGATACATAATTGCCTTTGAAGATCTAGGACTCATTCTGTTGTGAGCTTCCTGTCCATAAAATGAAATATGTTTTTCTGTACAACATGAGGTATTGTAAGAAAAATAACACTGAGAGGTTGCGAGACACTTAAGTATGGCTAGCAGTGCTGCGTATGGCCTTTTGAAACCTTAGGTATAAGGTTTTTTTGGCTTTAGTTACAAGCAAAGTTTGCTAAGAATTTAGTAGTTTGGTCAGCACATCTAAGTCATGAATTAATCAGGGTAGCTTAGGGGTTTTTTGTTACTGTTGAATTTTGAATTAAACAAAAGAATTCTTGGATTTCTAATTGGTGTTGACAAATAGACCACTTCGGAACTTTGCACCAAGTTATGTTTCTGTTCAGTTATTTATGAACTAAAGTTTTGTTTCATGAGTACTAAGAACTCCACGTAAAATTCAGTATTTGTTCAGTTGCTCCTGTTGGTAGTGGAGAAACTGCTGTTTGAACAACATATGGCTACTCATCTTTAATGGTGGTCATTGTGTGCGACCAGAGATCTAATAAACTTTATAAAGTTGAGATCTCATCTTTGTAGATTTGCTCAGCCATGTGAAAGCACTAATACGCCAGGATTATTTCTTCTTGTAATCTACTTGTAATAGAACTTTTGACTTTGTTCTAAAACCACCTAGAACAATACATGCTTTTCAGTGGGTTCTTTTTTTTTTGTCTGTCTTTAAGCTCGTTAGTGCAATCAAAATTTTTTCCTAATTCTGAAGACAAAAACCCTGAAGATCCTCTTTCTGAAGTAAAAGATCCTTTACCTGAAAAGCTTAGAAATTCTGTGGTAAGTAGGCTTTTAAATTATTTCTTTTTAATTCAATCTAAGCATTTACTTTGGTTAGTGTAGCATCAATCTGGCTCTTACTTAGCTCACAATAACTCGTTAATTACTATGGCGTTGATTAGAATGGATATTAGAGCGTTTCCTTTAAATCTGCAGATGAACCAATGTACTACACCATGAGTATAATGCTTATATTGTAATTAAGTTACTTAAATGAGGCATGTGAGAGAATTGGAATTCCCTACTGTGAATTCAGTGAAGTATTAAGGGTTTTTTCCTAGCTCATATTGATAATAATAAATGATACCTGCTTTTGTGCAGATGTTAGTGGGAAGGAGTTAGTGGTGGTAAAGTATTTCTCGTAATTGTGAATAAGAGCTTTGTGTGCACTGTTCCAGAAGCAGAAAATAAAAATGGTGGAAAGTGTGGTGGTTTTGTGTTGTTTTTTTGGGGTGTGTGTGGCTGTGTGTTTTGGTTTTGTTTTTAAAAAGCAGATGTAACCTGTTCCATTTACTTTAGCACATACTGAGAATTTTTAGTACAAATTCATTCTTCTCCACTGTGTGAAAAAGAATGTTTAAATATTACTACTATCATAAATATTTAGAATGTAAAAGACTTAAGAAGCTTAGTACATTTAACTTGTACAAAAAAGGCTGAATGTTCATTTAAGCTTGTGTAGGGCTTGGCTGTAGAGGAATAACAGTATAGATGGGTTTCTCCTAGTACAGCAGGCACAAGTGTGACAAGGTGCAGTGTGCGGAAACTCAAGGAAATATTTAGAGCAGAGAAACTGCAGTTCTTCCAGCACTTAACAGGAGAGAATGACCATAGGAGCTGCAGGCTCCTCTTTAGCTTCCCTGCCCCCTTGTCAACTAACACCACAGTCTGAGCGCTAAGGGTTCTTTCTTTCAGTGTTTTTTAAATCAGGACTTAGTGATTTTTTTTTTTAATTTTTTTTTTAAGAAAATTGTATCCCAAGAAGTTAAGGCCTTGCAGCAATAATTGCTGTGTGTAATTATTTGGTCGATTTAGGAGTAGTTAATCCTTTAATGATTTTCTGGGCTGAAAATATTAATACTGTATTTACAGAGTGGGAACGGGTCTAAACTTGGAGATGCCGAGTTGTAGTGTCCCTAAGTATGTATTGCCCCCTTGTGACCGAGTCTGGCATTACTAGTTTTGTTATTTTTTTTGCCCTTTTACCAACAGCTTGCCTTTTTTAGGGGTAATGGAAAATTCAAACTCTTTCTTCGGGGTCATTCCAAAGCTATCCTTTACGCTTCTGCAAAGGAAGGGGAAAAAGAGTTAAAGAGCCTAGTTGTTCCATCTGTTTGTTAGCCCTGCCTAGGCAGCTGTCTTCCGAAGCTTAATTGCCCCAGAGTCTAAGCAATTCTTAGATCATAAATGGGAAATTTGGCTAGCCCTTCCAGCTCTTTCATCAGTGCTCTAGGGGGGTCCTTATACCCCCTCGCAGTCCAGAATCAGAGAGATAATATATTGGGTATATTAATTTCTCCTGCCACACTTTGGGTATGCATCTGTCCATGTAACTCTTCTGAACTAATACTTTTAGCCATAAGGTTTTATCTTGTGAAATTTCTGATAACTTCAATGGAAGTAATTAACACTGGCATAATTTGAAAATCTTTAATCAGTTTCAGTGTTACTGCTGATGGGCATTAAGAATCTGAAGAGGAGAACCAAAGCTAGTATTTTCTAAAATTATTTTGTTTTGACTCCCCAGAGTGAACGATTGCAGTCTGACCTGATTGTGTGTATAGTCATTGGTGTACTCTATTTTGCAATTCACGTCAGTACAGTATTTACAGTTTTACAGGTAAGGTGTTCCATCATGTCTGCCATTTGTCTTTGTATATAAAGACTTTACTGTGATATAATGCTTATTCTGGTAGTGCTTATTTTCCTGACTAGTTTTAGATGGTCTTCAAATATATAGGGTGACAAGTATGTAACTGAAGATCTTCATGTTCCAGTTTTACGTGCTCAAGACCTCTTCTTCCCTTTATCTTTCCTAGTTTCTTCTTACATTCTGGATTTTTACTTTAGTCTCTGACACAAAATGCCCTCTTTTGCTTCATCTGTCTCAGTTACATAGTGTCAGCATCATTCTGGAGTAAGGAAAAATGAAAAAAAAAAAAGTTCAAAAGGTTTGATTCTTAAAGATGGAGGGGCTGAACCTTGACTTGACAATTGCATGCTAGTGTGGCTGTAGACTATAGTATAGGGGAGTACCCATTTACTGGAATGGTTATTTACAGGACTTCAAAGAGCCTTTCAGTTTCAAGTTTTTTACTTGTCAGTCTAGCTAATATTATTGCTTTGGATGCTTACAACGTGTATATATGACTCCTACTTGATGATGATGACATGAGACCAGATCCTGTGCTTGAATTTGTTTAAGTAAAGGCATTTGCCTAAAGAGTTGCAGTTAACTGAATTTCTTATTTTGGCATTCCTGTAATGAAACCATTGGTTAGCTCATGAACAACCTTATGTCAGGCAAATTAAAGTTTCTTGCACATATTTTAGAAGGATTTTACCCTCCTGCTGCTACCTACAGTTAAAGAAAGAAATTAATTTTAAAAAGTCTATGTGTTTAGGTAGCTTCAGATTTTCAGGTGAAGTGTCCTACTTACGTAAAAGTAGTACATCTGCTTAAGGGAAATATCTCTTCTATCGTATGGCTGGACTTGAACACTCCTCTTGTGACTTACTTTCTCCCACATTTGAGAAACTTGGCTGTATGCTCTTCACCAGTTGCATAGTTCAGTAGGCTTAGGCTTCACAGAATTTCTGAATCACTACTTTATAACAAGGTAATGCAATCCTGATGTTGCTGTGACGTATCTAAAAATTTAGTGAAAACTTTAATGTATAGAAGGTCTTACTGTGAAATCCAGTCTTCATACCATCTTAATATAGTAGTATTTTGTCTAGAGTTTGGTTTTGATAGGAGGTTTCTATTCACTTTCTTCTCAAGAGAATATAAGATTAATGATTTGTTATTCCTTATGCTTATACCTTCTTTTATCCAGCAGATGAAAATGTAAATTGGGTTCAGCCTTTAGAGGATAATAGCTTTATAATTTATAAAATGAAATGCAGATGGGTCAGAAACTTACTATGACAGGAGCACCTGCCTAGATGCCGGAAAAGGTGTTACATTATTAGTGTATTAGTTTGTTCATAAAACACAAACCTTAATTTCTTCAATTCTTCTTTTTAGCCCATTTTAAGTTATGTTCTCTATGCATTGGTGGGTACGGTAGGCTTTGTGACCCATTATGTTCTGCCTCAACTCCGAAAGCAACTTCCTTGGCATTGCTTTTCTCACCCGCTGCTGAAAACCAAGGAATACTATCAGTTTGAAGTCCGAAGTAAGTAGCATTCATGACACTTTCAAACTTGCTGTAGTTGCTGACTAACTTGTGTTACCTATTCATACACTTAGTCTCTTTTCTTTATTTTTCTCACCACTGGAGTATTTAATGACATCTAAGCTAGAAATGTCTTAGTTTCTCATGGAATCAAAGCATGAGGAACTGACATTTCATATATTTCTTAACTGATGATGATGATATATTTCATGTGCTAACACTATCTCAGAACAGTTCCTTTGAAGCAGAGTTTTCAAAATCTTAAGTTGCAAAGTTTGTGCTAATGATTGCCTTATTTTTTTCTTGTAAAGGTAGAATGTGTTCCACTAGGTATTTCTTTAAGATAGTAAGTTTTCAAATGTTTTAGAGGATTAGGTGAATGTTGTTGGAGATTTCATCTTGGCATGGATTTGATTCTTAATGGTATTGTTGACAAGTTTAACAACAGAAAGTAGTGCATGTGGCCCTGCTAATGGAAAAACACACTGAGACCAGTCTTGCTAGTTGATCCACATAGACACATGCCGCTTGCTCCCTGTGTTAAAGTCTACATTTTCATGAAATGTTTCCCTGGAGGCTGCAGAAAATATGAAGTTAGTTATCCTTCTGATCAGATTTGGATAAATGTAGTCATAGATTGTGGGGTCTCCACTATTGGAATGGTTTTATTGTTAACAGCAAACTAAAGCCATTTTTGATAGAAATTTTTTAGAAACAACTGAAGCTATTTTGTTTTTTTTTCTCTTCAGTTAGTTTCCAAGGTAAGACCATAATGAAAAGAAAGCGAGCGTTCTGCTGCTCTCAGGAGCAGAGAATTATCAGCATTGATTTGCAAACTTCTTATCTTTGCAGCAGCTATGCAGTGTGATCTTTTCACTGCTGTCTAAATTGTGGGCTTTTTTCAGTAATTGGGTATAAAGATGGATAAATATGAAGAGTAACATGATGCCAAACTCTATTTGGAGGAAGAAATGAAAAGTGCAATTTTATGCCTTAGACTTTTAATCTATGAAACTAAAGAAACTACAGTTTGTGCCTTTTTGCTGATACATGACTTCAGTATTTCCATATGTAGTAGTGTTTTTGGGAAAGATAAAAGTCATATCCAGTAATGTTAAATATAAGTTTTGTAGCATCTCCCAGTTTGGTCCATGTGACTTAAAGCGCAGTTGTGCCATGTCACTGACTAATTGTCCTTGTGGCTTCCGTTGTAGAAACGAAACTTCAGTTTTTGCTGGGGCTCGTCTAGGCATGTGTAATCTTTCACAGCAGTGAAGAGGGGTTGGCCTTTTTCTAGCATCTTTCAAGTATATCTTTAACCCTTTATGTATGCAGCAATGTTTAATATTAAACTTTTGACATAGCCTCTTCCAGCCTGTATTTGCACTGCCTTGTAAAATAAATTTTCTCATTATCTTCATTTGCATTAATTTGAAATAAACCTGTTTATATATTTTGCAATTATTGTACAAGTTTAAAAGAAGTTTTAAAGTCTCAAACATTTGTGTGGCAGGTTACTTATGCTCTGCTACATTGTAGGGTTATAAACCAGAAATCCTGCGGTTTGATTATCTTGGAAAACATCCTTTTGCATGAGATAAAACATATAACGTCAAATAGCTTCATCAGTATTGATGTTGAAATTATCGAAGAGGTGGCAATCCAGTTTGTTTCCTGCCATATGCAATAAGCAAGTAGCTTGCAAGCTGTTGTATTGGAGTACACTTTGTATAGCTGTGTAACAGTGCACAAACTCTACTGGGGTTACTTGACAGTAGCTTAGAAGGAGCTTCTCTTTATTTGTGGGATTTTTTATTTGTTTGGTGTTTTCTAAGTTTAATAATCCCTGGATTGAGTAAATTCTTGCTTTGGGTTCATTACTGTTGTCACCACAAGAGAATAAAATCTTTATTTTATTCTCTTTATTTATAAAAAAATAATTTATTTTATTTATGAAAGCCCGATATGAGAATACAGCTAGTGTTTGGCTCTACAAATTACTTGGATCAAGAATCTTTATTCTGTTAGCTGCGCTTGATTTGACAGTACTATCTGACTTCTTTTTAATATATCTTGAATAGGTGCTGCACATGTTATGTGGTTTGAGAAACTTCACATTTGGCTCCTTTTCGTAGAGAAGAATGTTATCTATCCATTGATAGTCCTCAACGAGCTTAGTAGCAGCGCCAAGAATATTGCTAGTCCAAAGAAACTGGATACTGAGTAAGTAGAAAAGGCTATCAAGTAATCTGAGTATGTCTGCTGTGGTGGGAATTAAATAGTGAGTTCTGGACTTAATGGGAAGACAGTTGCCTTAAAACTAAGGCAAGGAATAAAGTTTTTCTTTATTCGAAAGCTCTTACAGAACCAAGTCACCTTGCTGAATTAAACTGAATGGAGTATTATAGTGTTAAACCAGGAACCCACACAAAGCTAAATCATTCAATTCATAGCATATATTATAAAGAATGCAGGCTGCAGACTTACCTAGTAGTGTGATACCAGAATTTCCTTGTTGATCTTCTGAGTCTATAATATGATTATCTGGACTTCAAGATAGTGACAATACGTTCTGGTATTTTGTCAGGTGTAAACTTAAGACTTGGGTAGTGTTCCCCGAGTTGGAAAGCCAGCTTGCAGCCCCTCTACAGCTTTCTGATCTCATCAAAGAATACACCAGGCCTTCCAGCCCTTAAGTATGATCTGTATCCAGATGGAACTGCACACTGCCTCTTAAATTGAGCCTCAGTTATGCCGCTCAAGGGATTATATTTGACTATCTCAGCAAATGAAAGTTCGTTAATAGGCCTTGCATTTTTTTGTCTCCAAGAACAGGGACCAGGTGGCTTTTTTGGATTTGAAGTTCTGTTGATTTAGAACAGAAGTGTTGTAGAGAAAATAAATCTTGGGGGGGCCAAGGAGGGGGATCCTGATTTTTTTTTGGATGTGGGTTTGGTTTTTGTTGTGGTTTTTGAGGGGGTTTGTGTTGTGTGGTTTGTTTGGGGCTTCTTATTTGTGGGATTTTTTTATTTGTTTGGTGTTTTCTAAGTTTAATAATCCCTGGATTGAGTAAATTCTTGCTTTGGGTTCATTACTGTTGTCACTACGAGTTTTTTGGGAGACACATTGCCATTATGTTACTCGAACATTATTTTTATAACCCTTTAATCTGTGAGTTACTATCTCTGAAAAAAGAATATCACCAAGTTTATCATTAAGTTGCAGTTCCCTCAATATAAGCTAGAGCAGTATAGTCATGCAGGAAATAATGATAATCCAGTGTTCATTAACATCATCTTGCTAATAGAGCATTAGCATTTTTGCATCTCAATATTCATAACCTAAATTAAAGACCAGGTTTCAGTTGCGAGTACAAGGATATTTCACCTCTGTGGCTTTTTTTTATTTAGTGAGAGTCTTTCAAATAATGCTAATCCTTGAATATTGATTGACTTGAGAATACTGATAGAAAGACTTGGATAATAACCTTAAAAAAAATAAATAAAACAAATCTGAAGTTGTCTTTAAAAAAAAAAAACAACAATAAACCACTCGCCCCACAAAATACTTCCAAAAGCAAACCCAAATCTAAACCCTGAGTTTGAAGAGATTGGCATTGCATGACAGCAACAATTTAGGTGGTCTTTAAACCCCTTTTGGACAGCAGATAACTGTTTTGTGTGAATTTCTTACACAGGTTGGGTGCTTTAATGATCACAATAGCTGGCTTGAAGTTACTGCGTTCATCATTCAGTAGCCCAACGTGCCAGTATGTCACTGTTATTTTCACAGTGCTCTTCTTTACTTTTGATTACAAAAGTTTTACTGAGACCATGCTGCTAGATCTCTTCTTCATGTCCATACTCTTCAGCAAGGTAACTTCAACTCTCTATTTCTAGGTATTTCAGATCATCCAAATGGGAAAACAGATAGTCCTAACTGATAGTTAATCTTGCAGATCAGCAATCCTGTTGGTACTGGTAGCTGTCTTATAGCATATTGATTAGGCTTCTTCCCAAAGCACTTATGTTTGCTTGAGAAAGCATATGTAACTTTCTAAACGTTTCATGAGTTTCTGTAGAAGAATGAAGTGCGTATTATGTTGCTTGCTTCATTATTACATCCTTTTTGTAAGTCTCAAACTGGTAGACCAGTAAGAACTCTAGCGTGACCAGGAAATTCCTTGGGATATTTGTGTACTGCAAAGCATGTTGATTCTCGGACACATCACTAAATTTTTCTTCTCCTTTTTTTTTTTTTTTTCTCCTCCTGTAGCTTTGGGAACTCTTTTATAAATTGAGATTTGTATATACCTACATTGCTCCCTGGCAGATCACATGGGGATCTGCCTTCCATGCTTTTGCCCAGCCCTTTGCTGTGCCACGTATCCTTTGAAAATGCAGACTTTTCCCTGAAGTCATGTATTTATAACTTCTGAATGCTCATTGTAATGGATTGTCTATTATGGGCTAAATCTACGGAACGAACAGGTTTGTCTAGTGAGTATTAATGAAAAACTATGCACAATTTCTGCCTTGCCACAATGCTGTGAATTATACAGTAGCAGATAGAGTAGGAATAGAATTCTGACATGAAAGAAACATGGAGCGGGAGTTACTTCATTTTGAAAATGATACAGCTTTTCTTCTGACAGTCATTCCTTTTTTCAAGAGTCACTAACTATGGTTTTAGTTCTTGAGTTTTGCATTTTAAGCTTCTGTAGACTGGTTTGAGTAGTGTGGAATTAGTATTCTCTATGGAACTTCGAGAAAGAGAGCAACCGCCAATTTTCATCCACTTCTGTTTTTAAAAACAAGGGATACTTGGCTGCATAAAAATTTTTAGAGATCTTGTTTGTGTGTTTTTTTTTTTTTTCTTAGTTGGTGGTGGTGTCTGTTTCGAGTACTATCACTGAAGCTTGGAAAAAAAGTAGTTGTTGCTTCGCTTTCCTTAATTCTGTTATCCTACAGATTCTGCAATGTTGTTTGTCCAAGCAGCTGTGTCAGCTTTCTTCTCTACTCCACTGAATCCTTTTCTGGGAAGTGCAATATTCATCACTTCATATGCCAGGCCTGTCAAGTTCTGGGAAAGAGACTACAAGTAAGTGAAATAAGACCTTTAAAGTTTGTGTCCTTTGTTTTAATGATGTAACTGTGGCTAAAGGTGTTGTTGTTGGGTTTTTTCCTCCAAGTGCTGCTATTTTTAGAAAATTAGTTTATAGCACTGAAAGTTTTCAATGAACTTGTTTCTGAAATACTGCAGCAGCTGTTTTTTATACTTGTAACATTTACTTTAGATTCCTAAGTAATTTCTACTGGACATTTTTTTAAACATAAAAATTACAGTATTGTGAAGAGCAACTTTAACCAGACAGTGAATTTATGTACAAAAAAGTTTTGGGGGGCAGTTCGTAACAGTAGTTGACAAATAATGTGGGATTAGTAGTAAAAGATTATTTACGTCAGATTATACCTCCATGTGTTTTATTTCTCCAAAGTCCACTGTTGTTCATGGAGTATCAGACCAGTGAAATGTTAGATAAACACCATAGGGCAAGATGAGCAGGTAGTTCTGGTATTTATGGAGAACTAATTTTTCATTTCACTGCTTCATTATTGGTTTTTTCCTTCTAACACTAGAACAGTTTAAATACAGTGTTTCAAATGCATGTTAAAAATTTTAAGGTTGTTACTTCCGCCAATGAAATAAGAACAATTAAATCAGCACAGAACAGTTTTCATAAGGTTATTAAGTGTATTTGTCACATCTAAAGCTTTATGATATGTATCTAAGAATATATATACTGAGATATAAAGCTAAAGATTATTCTATGGCTACCTACTGTGGACAGACTTTATTAGGTGTTGGATCATAATACTATTATAGGCAGAAAATACTTTTACGTGTGAGAAGAGCAACAAATTTGCCTATAAACTTATTTTAAAATAACTTTTAAAAACTATTTCAGTGGGAATACTTTTTAAACAATTTTTATTCTGATAATTTCTTCCCTTAGATTTTCTTACAGTAATAAATTTTGGGTTGAGCATGCTTTGCTTTATTATTTTTCAGCACAAAGCGTGTGGATCATTCAAATACAAGACTGGCTTCACAGCTTGATCGAAATCCAGGTAGTTTTTTCCTAGTCTGATTTTCGTGGTGTAGGGGTTTTTGGTTTATGGGCTTTTGGTTTTGGGGGTATGTTTTTGCCAGTGGCTTTGGAATTTTTTGGGGTGGGGGTGGTTTGTGGTTTTGTTTTTTTTAATAGGGGTATATTTTTCAAGTAAATTACTTTGATCGTGAATCCTATACAAATCCTCTAAGTTTGCTCTCAGATCTGTTCCAACCCTGCCCAACCTTTCTGTTGTTGTGTCTACTGTTATTTTGTCCTCTATCATCTTTCTTGCTCTATTCTTTAGACTCTCTTAAAAGTTTTTCTTGTTTTCCCCCTTACCTTTATGTGTATTTGCTTTACTTCTTTATTTATAATCATAGTATGCATTAAGCTGTTCTGACTTTTATTCTTATGTAATTAAAAAAAGCCAAACATAACATTGAGACACCCTCAAATAATGGTGATGAGACCAATACAACAGTTATTACTGGGATACTTCTGTGCTCATTTGCTTTTGCACTTTATCTGGAATAGATTGATGGTAGATGCATGAGTGGAACTGAAGGGATAATTTGGAAAATGGAGGAGTGACTAAGAAGGGAGAAAATTTGGTCAAAAATACTAAATGTCACTTAGCATTCATTTGGAGTAGTTTTCCCTTTAAAAAAGGGGGGAAATGGGGTGTGGAGAAGGACCTTGAAACAAGGTTGCCATTAAGAAAACTGTAGGATTCAATGTGAAGTGATAATTGACATTCATGCTTGATGTTTTTCTGCAGATTCAGGTAATAACCCAAATACAATCTTCCTGCAGGTTCAGATGATAACAACCTGAATTCAATCTTCTACGAACATTTAACCCGTTCCCTTCAGCACAGCCTATGTGGAGACTTGTTGTTGGGTCGGTGGGGAAACTATAGTACTGGGGACTGCTTCATCCTAGCCTCTGACTACCTCAATGCACTAGTACACCTTATAGAGATAGGAAATGGCTTGGTCACCTTCCAGCTGAGGGGGCTTGAATTCAGAGGTGAGCGTATTACACTTCCTTGACGGTCTGTACTAAAAAGTGGATTTCTGCTTTGGAAACTTTTAATTCTTTTTCAGTTCCATCCTGTAAATTAATGGCTTTTAAAGTGGGCTGCAGGGCCTCTCTATGCCCCTGTCACCTGTGAGGAAAACTAACTTGTTCTAGCAGAGTTGATGCTAAATCTCTCTTTCCATTTTAGTGCAACGTTGCCACCATAACTGATTCTTAGAGACACCTAACTAAAATGTCATCCTAGAATGATAAATTAAGCTACCCAAACCTTTTGTGTTCGTTCATTGGCATTGTTCACTTGGTGTTACAGAAATTTAATTGGAGATCAGTTGGATTGTAAACACTTTTAAATACAAGTCAATATTAAACCAATCATATAAAAGTGTTCAACTTTTTCTTCTTTTCTCTATTTTCTCTTAAGGAACTTACTGCCAGCAACGAGAAGTAGAGGCCATCACTGAAGGTGTAGAGGAAGATGAAGGGTTTTGTTGTTGTGAACCAGGCCACCTTCCTCACATGCTTTCCTTTAACGCTGCCTTTGGGCAGCGTTGGCTGGCTTGGGAAGTGCTCGTGACAAAGTATGTTCTGGAGGGTTATAGCATCACTGACAACAGTGCGGCTTCCATGCTTCAAGTCTTTGATCTCCGGAAAATTCTCACCACTTACTATGTGAAGGTATGATTCAGATCAGTACAGCCCCCGAGGGGGAGGCAGGCCGAATTACATCTGGGAACTGCTTAATGTCTTCAACTCCAGTGTCTTTCATATGAGGATCATAGAATGTGGTACAAATTATAGATGTATGGACACTTTCATCAAAGGAGGACAGAGTTTGCTGTACCGATGATTACTTGATACTCTGGTGCATGAGCAGGACAATGACCCTGTAGTCTAGAACAGAGAGAAGATGCTTTCTAGCTAAAGCTGGAGTAGAAACTTGAAAGCTGTTATCCAAATGTAACAGCTGTGTTGTAAATGAAAAGTTAAATAGCGTGTTTCTCTTGGAGAAAGCCAAGCTGCTGTTTAAAAGTTATCCAAATCTGTCTTTGGTGTTTTACATTTGTTTTGGGTTGTGGGTTTTTTTTGTTTGTTTGTTTTTGTTTTGTTTTGTTTTTGTTTTTTTTTATTTTAAATCACACACACACACACACACACAAAAAAAAAACCCAACACCAAAAACAAAACCAAAAAAGCCCTGCAGTGGTAAGAGGACTACAGGCCTCAGATCCCTCAGATCATCAGTTTACTAATCAATGTCTTTCATAAGCTACCCACTTTCAGAGAGCTGAAAAATTTCAGGTTGAGATATTTCCAAGATACTTACACACACACAGAGATATTGTTGGGTTCCCCCTCCAAAAAAAACATAAGGGTGTTAAACTGTCTTGTCTTTTATTTAGCATTTGAATTCTTCAGAATTTCAATATCTAACACTCCATGTTAACTAGATAAACATTACTATGTATTTCTTTTCCTGCAAAATTACAGTGAGTCCTGTCCTTTTTTCCTTTCCTTTATTCCTTCAGTGCATGCTTCAGAAATCTTGACAGTCTCTGAAAAATATACCTGTATACAAAACTGTACTGTGTTTTCTGTGCAAATTTGTTGCATCTGTGAGCTAAATAAATGCTACTGTATCAGTTTTGTTCATTACCAGGAAAATAATGCGAATGAGTTGGAACAATTGAGATTGCTGACTTTGTTTTATTGCAATACTGACTCATATTTTTAACTACTACTATTTCAGGGAATCATCTATTATGTCACAACATCCCCCAAGCTAGAGGAATGGTTAGCTAATGAGACAATGCAGGAAGGACTGCGGTTGTGCACAGACCGCAATTATGTTGATGTAGATCCAACATTTAACCCCAATATTGATGAGGATTATGACCACCGTCTAGCAGGGATCTCGAGAGAGAGTTTCTGTATGATATATTTGAACTGGATAGAATATTGCTGCTCTCGAAGAGAAAAGGTAAGTATGAACATGTGAGGAAAGCCATTCACTATTTTAGGATGGTCTCAATTTTTTCGCTTGTTGGTTTGATCTACAGGCTGGTTTAGTATTGATTTTTAAAATAAAGATTTATAATTGAAATACTAATTTATAGTTTACTGGCTTTGATCTTCCACTCTTGAGAAGTGAATATAAATAAGTTCTGTAAGTAGTATATGATTTAACCTGTTCATTAATGAATTTTCATTTACCAGCTAAAATAAATCAGTTGAATCTGTCAGGCATTTTTCTACATACAAAAGGGTATATTTATAGAACTGATGCTTTGTGCTTAAATGTCAGTGTTTTCAAATCAACCCTAACTTAAACAAAAAAACCCAAACAAACAAAAACCTCCAAAAAAACCCCAAAAACCTGTTGCCAGCTTATAAGACTGTGTCTGTCTTAGTGGTTATACTGTACTGCTCCTTTGGACCACTGGAATTGTTGGCTTGTGAAAATGATTATCCCATATTCTCAAGCCTCTTCCTCTCTCCACATCCTTTCACCTTTTAAATAGAAACATTGGTTTGTTTGTAGAGGAATGCTTTGGATTCTTACTGTTTAGAAGAAAAACCTGTGTGTTGTCTAGTCAAAATAGTGTTGCCTTTGAGAATAAGCAGAAATTGATTGAGATTAAAGGGACAGGAGTATAATTGGAATTTGTGTTTAAGGAAGGATCCGAGACTTCAGAGTTCAGCTTTACTTTAGAAGTAGAAGATTAATTAGAAGCCCATTTTAACAAGTGTAGGATTTATAGCATTCTGCAGTCAAATGACAACCAACAGCCAGAGAGAATTGTTTCTCTCCCAAGTCATGATCTTGTGAAATATTTTGTGTAGGTACTGAAAATCAGGTTTAATCATTTGCACGAATGATACTACTATCTAGGGCATTATATACCTTTTACAGCTACTACTGGCTTTGAGCTTAGACTGAGCTTTCCCCGAATAAAGCTGTAGTCCAGGGAAGTCTTCAGTTAACTTAGTTTTATACTCCTCACCAGTGAGAATGCACTTTATTCACTAAAAATATTTTTGTAATAACCCCATAATTTTGCTAATCAACAGTTTGCACACAGGATAAACAGTATCTATGAGGAACGTTGCATGCATCTGTTCAGTTTAGTTTGTCTTATTTCACATATAGTACGTGTGTGTCTGCCTCTACAAGTACTCTACATACTTGCAAAACTTTTAAAAAAGAATTTCTGTTGCAAGTCTGAGCAGAAGCAACTGGTGTGGTAGGTACATAGGCACACTTGAGTTTGTGTGTACCTTCGTATGTGTTTGGGTCTCTTCTTCTGGCAGAACGTTTTTCTGTGACAGTTTCTTTACTCCATTCACCTGACTATCCCTTTTTTCTTTTGTTACTACAAGCCACTGGATTCAAGCAAAGACTCACCCCTGGTGACACTGTGTTATGGACTGTGCGTTCTAGGGCGGAGAGCATTGGGAACAGCTTCACATCATATGTCTAGGTAATAAAATATTGTTGTTACAAGCTTCCCTTCCTCAAAATCCCTCAGGGTTCTTAGGTTAGGTCTTAGATGAGTACCTCTACGTAAAAGGATCAAACATTTAATGTCATCTTTCCTTAAACTGGACAAATACGCTATGCAACCTGTCTTTATTACAACAGCCACTGAAATGTAACCAAAGAACAGCAAATGAGGGAGAACTTGAATTTGAGCATTTTGTTTTATTGAACTAATGCAAGGTGAGAATTCTAGTGTGGGTAAGCACCAGTGATAACATGACAAAAATAAGAACCGCTTGAGTTCTAAAAGTAAGCTCCATTTTCTGCTACAAGTATGTGCCTTATATGGAACTATGGGGAAGAAGACGACAGGTTCTTAAAACAAAGAGGATGAAATTTAGGTCAGACTGTAGTGATAAGTTGCCACAGAGCCAGCTAAACTGTGAAAGCAATTGTTTTGTACAAATCTCCTTTGGCTCAACTCTGTCATCATACGGCAACCTCTTTCTTGCAGACTGACAGCCTCAACTTACTTTAGAAAGCCAGTGTAAAATACAGTTGCATGTTTTAGGAAATCACAAGGTTTAAAAAGAAAATAGAGAGGTATAATCAGACGTGGAAGCTGTTGGTCAGCTACTTCAGTAGCTGAAGTTGTTGTACTTTACTTTCATGGAAACTGTTAAATAATGTTTCTAAGTACCAATCAGTTGGTACCTTAACTGGTCCATTGTGGTGTTACATTTCTTGAAAAATCTTTAAAAATCTTCAGAATAAAGTCAGGCATTCCTCACAGTGTTTCTAGTTACTTCAGTCTGTGTAAATAGTCTGTTACACATATGGTTTATTCATTACCTGTTCAGTGCACGTAGACGTTCAGTGTCCAAGCTTGGCTTACACACGCATCCTTACTCATGTTCTCTTCTCCCTGTCTTATCCTGTAAGTTATCTTTATAGAGAAGAATTGCGTGACTTTCTGTACAGCTCAGTATTTTCTGCTCTTGCCAGTGATGATAATTGTGGCTATTGTATTTCTGTTAATATTTGGGCTGTTTTCTTCATTTTTTTTTTTCCCCTCAACAGTAATCTGGAATCCTTCTTGTATGGCCTGCATGCCCTATTTAAGGGTGACTTCCGTATATCTTCGATTAGAGATGAATGGATCTTTGCCGACATGGAATTGCTGAGGAAAGTAGTGGTTCCTGGAATACGGATGTCACTTAAGCTACATCAGGTGAGAGATTACACAGGAAGATATGTCCAGTTCTTTTTATTTCTGTGTGTTTGCTCTTTTAAAAATAAGCGGCTGGGAGAGAGAACAAAGAGGAAGAGAATTAAAGGGCATGTAATAGAGATAGACAACTGAAAATGAGGGAGTATCATGTCTTGTCCTTTGTTTTATTATAGTTCATCTGGAAGGTGATAGGAAAAGGGAATGCAATTTATGCTCAGAGCTTGAAAATGACATCAAATGTAGATCAGAGAACACGTCAAGCCCTGTTTCATATCCATCTAGAAGTAATTCCCTTATGAACAGCCTCTCTGATTTTCCCTCCCTCTTCCCATCCCTACATATATGTAATGGGCTTAGAGGGTTATCATGCCGTTCAAAGCTGCACAACCCTCTCCAGCTGTCCAGTGGGAGTTTTCTTGTTCTCTGTTCTTTTTTCTTTGAAGTGTTAGTCATTGATCCCATCAGTAAGGTTTCAGGTGAGAATGAGAAGGTTGCTTTTCAGTAAGCTGAAATTGGGGTCGATCTTTATAGTGAGGGTGAAGATGAACAAGCTCAAATTCTGTCTTGTGCATCTCTTAACTAAGCTCAGCAATACAAGAAAGCACATACAGAGTCATAAGTACTCTGAGGGGTGGGGAAAGTGTTGGTGCTGTTGAACAGATTGCTTGAAAATCATAGTAAATAGGCAAATCCTAGTTGTGCTTTTTAAATAATAAATTTGCATTTTTGCCTTTATTGCAGAGTCTAGAAGTCCCCCAAAGCTCCCAGTGATTGAATCAACTCCCTAATATAACACAAACTCCCTGCATTTAGCAGAATATGTATAAGTGTTCAGAGTACATGTAACAAAGTAGAATAATTACAAAATCATTGTTGAAACCCACAGAAGTACCACTTCACTGATTCTGAAGTGTTCTCAGTGTATTTGGGTTACTGTGCAGAATGGGCTTGAAACAAGACAGACTGAAAAGTGCGAAAAATACAACTGTCTATAACAATAGAAGTAGTTTTTTCTGAACATTATTGTATTAATCTATAAAGGGTGATTTTATTCACTTGCAGTGCAATAGCATATTGAGGCTTCAGCCAGTGCTGGGAATTAAAGTAATGTGACCTAATACTGAATTGAACTTGCGAATTTTGTTTTTATTTGATTGGCACTAATATAAGTTTTGTGTTAGTAACTGATGCTGAAATAGTCTGTCATCATGTATTAATGTGAACTTTTTAATAGAAAATACAGATGAACCTTAATTGTTTTTCTTAGTATTGCTGTTTTCATATAATATGGTCTCAGTGAATAATCAGGGCTTTACTTAAGTATGTTTTACAGTTGGAGACTTATGAATAAGCAAAGAAGCTAAAACTAAAATGCTTCTGCAGGCAATGTAAATAGATATAAATCTATTGTAACATTCAACTAGAAATTTACCTGAATCAATAACAGGCAGGTCCTTCCAATCACTTTGGTTTTAAGTTGAAAAGAAGCAAACACAAGTGAACAGTAATAATCTGTTGGAAAAGAGGTCGCCTTAACAATGTTCTTTAGTAGATATCTGATATTTTTATGTCGAGCTTTGTGCAATGCACCGAGCCTTTCAAGAGTTTGAGGTGTGGCATGTTTGATATTTATACTTAGTGATGTCTGAAATGTTAATCATATCTTACTGAATGTGTGTTCTTGGAAATAGGATCACTTCACTTCTCCAGATGAGTATGATGATCCTTCTGTCCTATACGAAGCCATAACAACCCATGAAGAAAATCTAGTTATAGCACATGAAGGGGACCCTGCTTGGCGAAGTGCAGTTCTTTCCAATTCTCCCTCCCTCCTCGCTCTGCGTCACGTGATGGATGATGGCACCAATGAATATAAAATAATTATGCTGAATAAGCGCTATCTCAGTTTCAGGGTCATTAAGGTAAGCTTTGCATGTTGCACAAGGTGACAGTATGTTGTTGTGTATATTAATATAACTATACTAAACTGCTACTTCAACTCAAATCATTACTTTTTTGTTACTGATCTGTCATTGCTAGGGCTACTTCTCATACAGTGGAATTATTTAATCAGATACTGACTTAAAATATTTTATTTCTCATCGTATTCTGAGGTTTGCTTTATTCCCACTGTTGCACCTGGTGTCTGTCAGTTCAGTCTGTGAATTCAGAATATTCAGAAGTGAATATGAATGCTTGTAGTTCTGCAGTGCAGTATTACATACACTTGGGAAGGCCCAGGCATAGCAAAGCAGTCTTCACACGCTCTCATTGTTTCACTTTCTGACACTGCCTTTCTACTTACTTGTCTTCTGTCTGTCGTCTTCTGCAGGTGAATAAGGAGTGTGTGCGTGGCCTGTGGGCAGGACAACAACAGGAGCTTGTCTTCCTGCGTAATCGTAATCCAGAAAGAGGAAGTATCCAAAATGCAAAACAAGCTTTGAGGAACATGATCAACTCCTCTTGTGACCAGCCAATTGGATACCCAATCTACGTCTCGCCTTTGACTACTTCCTATTCAGATAGTCATGAACAGCTTAGGGAGATCCTCGGGGGAGCTATCAGCTTAGGAAACATCAGAAACTTCATAGTGTCTACATGGCACAGGTGAGCTAAGTAAATGAGTTTTCATTAATATGTGTTCATGCTCTCATATGCCATTAACTAGGTATCATACATGCCCAACATGGCATAGTTCATAATATTCAGTCACACAAAAATAAATAAGCCTTGGCTTTTATTTCAGGCACATCTGTACCATATGACAACTTCTTTGGTACAGGATTTATCTTCAAGGCATGTAAGTAATAAGCTACAAACTGTATAAATGACAGCTTAGAAAAAACAAGACAAAAAGTCTAGATGCAAGAACTACAACTTCAATTCTGATGATGATAGACAATGCAATTTCTGTATTTTTTTCAGTACCATCACTTTTGCAGTCTATAATACCATCCTTACAGAACCAGAGCTATGTGATGGGTTTCCTGTCTGGCAAACGTTTAGCGCGTACATTGTTAGTGTATGCTCATATGTAGGGAATTCTGAACAACAGCTAAAGCTTGAGTTACTAAGTGCTTATAAATACACTGTATGTCAGAGCCAGAACAACTGGAGTGATAATACAATCCTCCCTCCACATGACCCCTCAGTAACCCAGTACAGACTCTTGCTGTGCTATGTTTTATAGGCCATGAGATCTTTTACTATGCTTCTGGCCCCTTATGACTGTGCCTCCAAACGTAACAGTGGCAGCTGTGTGGCATTCAGAAATACGTGTCCCAGTTCTTACCAGTTCCAAGAGCTGGTGCCATAGTTGGAAAAGTCCTGTAGCTGCTCTAAGTGTAAATGTGACCATCAAGCGTCTACAGCACATCAGAACGTGCTGCTTCAGCCCAGAATATGCAACACTTACTCCAGTCGATGATGCTTGTCTTCCATCACCATCTGCTTGTCTGACACGTAATAGAATAACAGGTGAAAGTATGACACACAACAGTATTTGGATCCAAGCTGTGTGTGCTTTAGGATTCTAGATCCCAGGGGCAAATAAAATTGGAGAGGAGTGCTCAGTGTATTTGAGTATGACAGAAAGAGAAGAATAATAAAAATAGGAATTGTAAGTGAGGAGGAATGTGCTGTGTTTTTTGTGTTCATCTGAAATTTATTAATGCAAACAATGTGGTGTAAGTCTTGTATATGCACCAGAAAACATTGGGCTAGCCTAGGGTCTGAAAGCTCAAAATTCATATAAGAACTTGTGATTCAAATAATTCCAATATGCGCTTCAGACAACTGTGAGTACATTACTGAAGGTAACAAGAAGCCAAATACATTAAAAAGAAAAAAAAATCCTACAAACTTTCTTTTCCTGCTCGTCTGAATAGGCAAAAGATTTTGCAGTATAAGGATATGCAAATGGTGCGTTAAGGAGCATAAATTTTACTAAACTGTTACAAAATAACCATGATGTTCTACCACCATTTTATATTTAGAATTTTATCACTTTATTGTACTTCAGAGGTGGCTTGACTTTTTTTCAAAAGCTATTTATACGAGCATTTGGCTTCTCATAAATAACTGTTACTTGAATACGTGTCATAAGGAAAACTGCAGTCTCTTAGAAAGCAGTATTTATACTTGCAAAGCATATTCTGAGACAGGGCAAGTTTTATCTGTTCTTGAGGAATGCTGTGGATTGTGCCGAGTAAAGCCTTTTGCTTGTCATCATAAGGCGTTTCTTAGAATCCCGACGATTAGGAGGCCTGACTGCGTGTGTCATTTGCATTATGTTTTCAGACTAAGGAAAGGTTGTGGAGCTGGCTGCAATAGCGGTGGAAATATTGAAGATTCAGATGCTGGAGGTGGAGCTTCTTGCACAAGTAACAATGCAACTATCAATGAGTCGCAGAGCAGCATGTCGCAAGGAGGAGGGAGTGCAACTACAGGGCAGGGACCTGGAGCCGTACAGCACCCTCCTGTTGCAGCTCATCCCACAGCTCTTCCTGCAGCTCATCCACCAACTCATCCCTCCACTCTGGGTAAAGTTAAAATAAAACAAAGCAACGATTTTATACAAGTACAATCCTATAGCCAGAACTGGCCTTTCAGCTCGTTGGAGCAGGCCTATGCTAAAAGAAAAAGCAAACAGCAGAAGTAACTTGATTATGTGGTATTAACACCTGCTGGATTAATCTCAAACTACAGTGCTGTTTGCAATGCAAGGCTCCCAAACAGAGATTTGAGCACTAGGGGTATACTTGTGCTGGCAAAATAGGTTAAATAACTTTATATAACACATCTCTACAGATTGGATCTTTTCTGTCGTATTGTCTGCAAATGCTAAACTTGTCATTTTTTGTGAATGTCTTTATATTTCTTACTTATACAGTGGAATGGATTCTCTGTTTTGATATTATTTTAGCTGAATCCTATCCAAGAGTCCGTAGTGATCTGTAGTTAGGGAGGTCATAAACAGTAAAGCTGAGAAAAAGCTTACCAAACACTGCCTTTACTTACAAAGAAATTAAAAGTGTGTATGTAGTTGACTGAACTCTTACACAATTTAAGTAGGTCTATCAGCTGTGGAGAAGTATCTACAAGTACTTACTTAGTAACAATGACACCAATGCTCATAAAGTGAAAATCAGGAATTGCAGTTTAAGTGCATTAAATTTTTCTGAATTTGTTTAAAAACAGCTTTTGCTCTAACAAATTTTCTGACTCCATCTTTGAACATCCTGCCAAGCATATTAAGAAAGACTATTTAGTATATTGAAACGCGGACATCTCTATATTTTTTAAGGCCTTAAGTACAGGAAACTTAAGTGTTAATATTAAGAAACAAATTGTTAATGTGGTAAGAGCAAGGCTGAAACACTTTTCAAGCTACTTGTCTTGCAGGATTGTGAATTGAACAGAATATGAAATTCTAAGATAAGATGAATGGAACATGTTGATATGCTCTGCTATATGAAATGCAACAGAGATCTGCAATACAGGTGTTTCAGAAGTTGATTAGACCCATCAGTTTTGTATCTAAGCTCTAAAACATTTGTATATCAGAAATCTAATGTGTGTGGGAGGCTTTATCAAACTCTCCTTATTCTGTATCTTTTACTTTTAGGCACCAGTCACAGCTCTCACTCTGTGCAGTCAAGCCTTGTCAGACATTCCCCTGCCCGTGCCTCAGTAGCTAGCCATTCATCTTATTGCTACGGCAGTCGTCATTCATCTCTTCGCACATCCACAACAGGCTTTGTGCCTTGTCGGCGCTCTTCCACCAGTCAGATATCCCTTCGTAACCTCCCATCATCCATCCAGTCCCGCCTATCTATGGTGAACCAAATGGAACCTACTGGCCAGACTGGGGTCAGCGCGCAGCATGGACTGCCCTCTTCTAGCAGCTCCAGCCAAAGCATCCCAGCCTGTAAACAGCATGCCCTTGTGGGCTTTCTAGGGACAGAAGGAGGGAGTAATGCAACTGAAACTCAGTCAGGTGGCAATGCAAGCCCTGCAAATCAAATGCAAGCCAAAAAGGATGACGTTATTTACAGAATCCAGGTGAATAGTCCAGAAGAACAAGTTAACCTATGTTTCCATGTGATTTTGTTAGTGTTACCTTTGTATGTTGTTGAAATAACTACTTTTAAATATGCACAGAGTCTGGAATGTCTCAGTATACAACTATTGTGCAGTTATATTATATTTGGAGAACTAATATGGGGAAAAGGTTTTCTGGACAACCAGCCTTCCTGCATGCTTAGACATCCCTGTTTGTTACTTACATGTTTTGCTGTAGTGCAGCTTTGAGAATGTCAGCTGAACTTGGTTCCGCTTCATACTTAGTTTGCGTTTATTCATTACAACATGTAAAGCTAAACCGCTTCATTTGCAGGGCAGAAAGCAACTAGCTTTTTTCTTTTTAAACCAAGTATATTTTTCCACAAAAGTAAGTGTAACAACACTCATTTTCATGTGTATTTATTCATTTTCATATGTATTTATTCTTTGGTTAGTGCCACAAGTCTGGGTTTACTAAGCAGCAAACAGCACACCATTGATTAAGTTAATCATGGCAGCCTTACTCATTTTGTCAAAATCCAGAAATTTGTGTTCTTGCTCTTCTAGCTTTTATTAGCCCCACATACAAGTCTTTGGCAGGATATTAGTGGGAAACATCAAGAAGTGTGTTTAATAGGATAGATCATAACAAATGTGATTTGCTGGTATCACCTCATTTTAGAGTAATCCTTAGTAAATTGCATCATAGTGGGCAAAGTAAAATTAATTTTGTAGGTCTGTGCTTAGTAGCTTTTGTTTGCAGGTAAAGGCCCTTTTATGAAGCTGCTTACTTCCTCTGTGTCAGGAGGATACAGGCAAAGTTGGCATGTGCCCTTGGATAGTGGACATTATGCGGTTCTCTCTGTCCTTGAATAGGAAGAAGTTTTCAGGAGCTTTTTCCTGCTGCCCCTGTGGAAAGGCCAGTTTACTTCAAAACACGGGGTGGGTCTCAACTAACCATGCTAGTAGATAAGTAGTTCTTCAGCCTAACAGTAAATTCTCCAAGACCATGTTTATTAAGTTACTCTGTAAGAAGTGATGAGTCAGTTTTAACAGCTCATCATCGCTTAACTCTTCCCTGCTACTGGAACACGTGCTGCCAATGCCTGTGTTATGCCAGCTCCTCAGACCCCGCCATCAGCCAGTGTAAGAACTGAAAAGGAGGAGTGGGAAAGGGAACCAGAGGTGCTGCTTCAGACAGCAGTGAACTGGTATATTGTCAGCTGTGTCTGAAACCACAGCCTGATTTCCAAATTGTGCTGCTCAGGCTTTTTCCTAGCCTGGAGCTTGAGTTTTCACCATTGAAATTGGTCAGAAATTGATTTCTGTGGGTTTAAGTCAGTTCTCTAGAAGTGTGCAAAAGGTTACAGTTTATCTGTTTCTTTTAAATTTTGGCTGAACTAACAGTCAAAACTCAATTCCTACTTATAGTTAATGGATCCCAGTCAAGTACTGGAAGGGATCAACGTGTCAAAAAGGAAAGAGCTGCAGTGGCCAGATGAGGTGATACGGCTAAAAGCTGGAAGAAACAGCTGGAAAGACTGGAGTCCTCAGGAAGGCATGGAAGGCCATGTAAGTTTTGCTTAGAAGTTGACAAGCTAATTTTGAAAAAGGCAGTGTCTTGATTCTACGGCAGTCTGCCTAGTGGTCAAGGCCAAAGATACGTGTAAGTTGGATCAGCAGCTGTCCTCCAAGTCACTGTTGCTGGAAGAGCAGGTCTAGAATCCTAATTTGAAGCAGAGGGATATTTCTACAACTGTATCTAAAAGATGCAGGATGATGATTCAAATGTTGTCAACCACGTCTCCTTCCTTGCCTTCTTCCAGCTCTTGTCACGAACTCTCAGGCATTGTGCTCACTCATCCAACCTTCATTTTCCTTTCCTTAAACCGTCAATCCTTGAGCAAATATGGAAGGTCAATTTACCAAAAAGCCCTTAATTGAATGGTTAACAATATTTGGTTTTAAATTACTCTGAAAATAGAGCCAAGTAAGATTGTCTTTTAGATGTCCCTTTTGTTATATAATAGGTATGTGACAGGTGTTTACTTGCCTTTAAAAAGGAAACCTGCTGTAACTAAAACTTGCGAAAGCCTATGATTTGAAAGTCCACCTCCCTTTTCCCTAGGGGTGTTATATTTGCATTTGATAAAAAAATCACTGCATTAGTTAGAAAATTTATCTTCCAATTTAGACTCTCTTTAGAAGGAAAATAAACCCAGCTTTTTGGTTTTTACTGAGGTATACATTTTTTAGACCTCTGTGTCTATAAAGATCATAGAATGGTTTGGGTTGGAAGGGACCTTAAAGATCACCTAGTTCCACTCCCCACCCCCCCGCCGTGGGCAGGGACACCCTCCACTAGACCAGGTTGCCCAAAGCCCCATCCAACCTGGCCTTGAACACTTCCAGGGAGGGGGCAGCCACAGCTTCTCTGGGCAACCTGTTCCAGTGCCTCACCACTCTTGTAGTGAGTATGCTCCAGTGAGTATTCTTTCAGTGAGAAATAGTAAAAGGGAAGAATCGCTGACAATGTGTCTGCATTGTTTCATCGATCCAACTGTATTTTCATTTGGAATATGTCAGTTCTGAGAGTTTACAAGAATTTGCTTTGACTATTTGCCTCAATTGGAGACATTATTTATAAATTGGATTCAGGGGCTGGATTTTGCTGCCTGAAAGTCTACATCACTGTGGATGTATGTGCAAACTTCAGTTAAGAAATGGCAATATGCTGATAACACAGCGTATGCCAACTCTACCTTGAAGTTACATGTATGTGAAGGAAGGGCCCTGGAATTAAATTCCTTCCACAAATAATTTTATTGTAGTTGATGGTCTGCTTTTAAGATAGTAGGGTTACCTTGTAGCTAACACCTCTGAGTAGAATGCTGTTGTAAACATTCATAGCTATGTTGGGTTTAGATGTTATACTTTTGAAATTTTCTTGCTAGCTATTGCAGATCAAGAATGTTGTAAGGATGGTGAATGTAAAGGATTATATCAAAATACATCCTGTTGCCTGGTATCGCTGGACAATTTTTGGGGGGAGTTCATGAGCGTGTTTTGCAAACTGCAGCATGCTGACATGTGCAGTGATTGATGTTACAGAAAGATTAAAACAAGCGGATTTGAAGGTCAGAGTAAGCTACTATTGTGAATGCTTCTCATCTATTTTTGGTGCAGCATGCTGTCAGGTTTTTTTAGAAGAGCATCTTTTAACCTAAGAAGAAAGGGGAAAAGCATCAGATCATCCTGTGTGTGATTAGGAGGAGAGGATTTAACTTGATGACATAGTTTCCACTGCCCGCTTCAGCTGCCTGTGGTTAAACATACTAGTATCAGTAAAGCCACTAGCTCTTAGGACAGTTGTCCCTTTGTGATTCTGCGACTGTGATCCTTTCTGCAAACAGGCAGAAATTATTCTTACCTGCTTCAGAAAAATGCATGTCCTTGTACTACCTATGTATCAATAATTATGGCCATATTCTGAGTGGCAGATAGATTTTTCTGTGGCATATGAAGGGGAAAGAAGCACTAGTCAAAAGCAGAAGGAAGCAAAGGAAAGACTGGAAGAGAATGGTGAAAGACAAAAAGAGAAGAGGAGACAACCATGTTGTTCCTGGATTTTGTGTGTGGGGATATAGAGATTCAGGATTTGAATTACGACAAAAGTTTGGGAGTCATTGCACTAGGGGGTGTGTGTGTTCTGTATCTGGTTTCTTGAATTGCGTGAAGTATCAAAATGTATTTTACTGTTGTGATGAGTGAAGAGTAGGTTGTGTTAGATCCGATGATGATGATATGACCCTTAGTTAATACTCATCTAAGGGTGATCTTACAGGTGGCGTCTAAGGGTGAATTTCTGAGCGCAACATCTCAGTTGTTTAAAACTTCTACCACATAGAAAAAAAGCATTTTCCCTAACTTTGCATTTTATTTTGCTGAACATACAGTATATATAATACACAAAGACGTTATAGGTTTTCTTCAAGGAAATGAAATCTAGCAATCCTCTTTCTGTTGTAGTTACCTTAATCTCAAAGTCCTGGAAAAAAGTATATTCTGCATTATCTTTCTGTGATACTTGACACTGGCATGCAGAAGAACCCTTTTTCACCCAAGCGATTCTTATTACCTCTTGACTCTCTAGTGATGTCGGTTTACATGTTGTTAGTCATTCATGGGCATTAAATAAATGCCAGTCATGATAGAACAGATGGTAAAACTGAGTGTGGGGGGATGGCTGCGGTGAGTTACAATCTATGTACAACTTGCGCATATACACAGTTTTTAAGGAGCCACAACACTGATGCCTTTGGAGTCAGCCCTTAGCTATCTCAAAGGCACCAGGTTTAAATTGAACAAGGATGTAGTATGTGGACTTTATTGGGAAATGTTTTATGTGTCTGGGGATAGAATATTCCTGGCCTCACTCCATACAGCCAGAATAAAAAGTTTATTTGGACAGACTTGAACAGACTGCTTAAGTATCACGCTGGTTGCATCAAACAAAGGGGAACTAAAGATGCCATGCTTCCCTGGCTGAAATGCTCTCCCCGTGGATGCAGTGTAGGTCTCATACAGTGGTCAAAGCTGAATCTCGTTCACTTAGTGTTAGAGAAATTGGCAGCTGTCAGCTGGGTATAGTGAGGATTAAGAGGGTCTCTTGGATTTGATCTTGGAAGATGTAGGTTACTTGTTTTCTGTCCTTCTTCCCCCACTTGTATCTTTAGAACTTTTGAAAACTGTACTGTCCTGGATTTTGTAAAAATTAATTTTATTTGCTTTGTTTCTACCTTGTCTTGAATTTAGGGTTGTTTGCCTACAAGTGGCAAATTGGAGATAATTCTATTTCTATAGATCTGGCAATACTTAAAACTGTGTTACTGGAGCATCGTTGTGATTCCTTTGGGGGACCCAGAAGTTAAAGGTGTATTTTTTTGGGGGGGCAGCTGAGCGGAGTGTTGGTCATATAAGGACCTGTATGGAAAAGGGACCTTCTGGTGGTCAATATCAGGCAGGATCCTTGGAAGCAGAAGATCAAAGTACCTGAATTATATAGATCCAAGGGAGTATGGGACAGTAGTTTGTGGCACTGTTTCTGAAAACCTTCCTCTTTAAATGATCTTTGAATAAATATTACAAAGGGAAAAATTTAATTTAAAACATCAACCTTAAATTCACAGTAAGTAGGGAACAAAATTAGGGCAAAGGATTTGACTTAGGGACAGTAGTTTACATCTAACCCCGACACAAACTACAGTTCTGTGCTATTATGTGCTGCACAACACTGAGGTATTTTAAGACCGTTACAGCTAGAGCATCAAAATATTCCAAATCTGTATGTGTACACTTTTTTCAATTGTTACTCACTTTGCATGACTGTTTGGTTCTGATACGGGTTGTTTGTTTCTGCTGAAATTGAAATCAAAGGCTGGCTGTTGTTGGGTAAGCTGCAGATTTCCAGCAAGACTTTGAGTAGCTTATCTGTGGATATGCTGTCACTGAAAAACGAGCAACGGAGTCAATATAGCACTTCTATTATTGCTCCTTTTGCCCTGTAAGGGTCTAGGATTATCAGCCACAACTTTGATATGGCAGCTCTCCCTATGGAACTTACGTTTTATTGTACTTTCTCCCCCCCCCCAGGTGATTCACCGCTGGGTGCCTTGCAGCAGAGATCCAAGTAGTCGGTCCCATATAGATAAAACCATCCTGCTGGTTCAAATTGAAGATAAATACGTTGCTGTCGTTGAAACTGGAGTCCTTGAACTTGGGGCTGAAGTGTAAATCTCTTTGAGACTGAAACTTCCCCTTCTCCAACGGTTCAGAAGAGAGAAGGGTCCAGAAGCAGCAGCTCCCAGGACATGAAACTTCGGTCCAGTTGTAAGGAAAGGACTTGAAACACAGATTTGTCTAAGTTCCTTTCCCCAAATAAACAAGTGTAAGAAATTTTTTTAAGTTGTTAGCTGCTGAAGAAACATTTGCATGAAGGATAGATTTGTTGAGACATATCTTTTTGTTTATAAATTTTGTTTATGCATTGCGTAATGCTTTAAATCAACAAACTTTTCAGTTCTAAGATCAGAGCACCTCATATTTTTCTAATTGTTTTGCCAAAAATTGCCATGTCTTGTCACAGAGTGCGTGGAATTCATCCACCATATTTTAAAGAAATTGACTACAAACCTTCAGTTTGGTGAAACAGTGTAAAGGTTTCAGGTGTGGCAAGAAGAGACTGAACAGATGTATAGATTCTTATTCCTTATGAGCTAAACATTAATGAGAACTGCACTAATTTTTTTACAGCAATGCACTAAAAACAACCCTGAGATTGCTGAGAACATTTATTTATATATATAAATATAAGTATATAAAATACCATTATTTAAATTGCCTTTGGGATTAATCCCCTCCCTCTCCATATACATGTTGATGGTAAGGGCTGTGCCATGGGTTTGGTTCTACGTTCTGTATTTCGTACAAGTGCATTTGCTGCATCCTCTTCACAATAAATGGTAAAATAACAAATATATAGAAAAGCACCTGAGTATCCCTGTACTACATCAGACTCTATTGTGGTGGCAGTGGTACCCCACATCTGTACAACATGTCTAGCTTTTAAAGTGGACCCCACTATACTACCTTTTGTCCTCCCTCAGTTAGCCATGGCTACTTTGCTGCTTTACACCCGGAGCTGGCTATGTTGTTTCGTTGGCTCTTCTCTGGCAGAGACAGTTGTTTGAGTTTTCGAGGGGGAGGTGCAGCTCCATGATTGCTTCATGGGTGCTTGGAGGGTGGTTTTTTTTTTTTTTTTATTCCACCCAGTTTAATAAGAAAAAACAGCAACAGGAAAACCCCCCCAAAAACCAAACCAAAACAAAAAAACCCAACAAAAACTTGACTTCAGCTTTTAAAGAGCTTTTATAGAAGGCACAGCCCTAAACTTGTATCACTTTTACCACCTTGCCTTTTCTTTCCCTTTAGTCTTCATTCTTTTCTATGACTTGAATTTTATTTTCTGTGATTATATATTCTATGTAAGTGTAATTTGAGTATTTATAACTGTGAAGTTGAATTATTCATGTGTTACATATCCTAGGTTTTATTGTATTTTTTTAAAAGTGTGTATTCAGGGAAACAAGTAACTCAGAACTATCATGGGAGTGTGAGAGGGAAACTGGTTTGTTCTTGACTTGCAGTTCCTATGACTCGCTTCTCTTAATCCGTAAGAAAGAAAATGTACCTGTTGTGATTTGTTTCCTGTTTCTGACCTGTAATTACGTAGGACTCTGTGGGGGAAACTGCACATGGTCCTAGCTTTTGGGAGCAGCCATCTTCTTCCCAGTCACATCTGCTTCTTTATGTGTAACGTAACCAGAAGAGACTTCTCATATACCGCAGAGGTTATTGTAATTATTTCTCTGACATCAGAGAAACCTTGTCCATTATGTACCTAATGTAAGAGTGAAATTATATGGGATGAGAAAAAACAAAGGATGAAACAGCTACCTAAAGGAATATTGGTATTCCGACTCAAGTCACTGTATGCCATCCAGCCATGAAAGGGTAAGTCTGTGTGCCTGGTAGCTAGTCAATTCTCGACATTGTTCCCAGTAAATTATACTGGGACCTTGCTTACATCATATACTATGCAAACTTGTACTCAAAGTACTGTGCATCTTATAGTTGCATATTACTATTTGGTTTACGCATCTGCAGTCCCTTTTAATCTTGGTATAAATGCACAGTTCTGGATCTGCCACCGTTGAAATAATTTTGCTGTTCCACACGGTTTATAATATGTGCACATTATAGTGTAGTAGAATTCATCTCCTGCATATTTGAAAATGTAGTACAGTAGATGAACCTTCTTCAGCAGTCTGGTAATGTTGCTGTGAGGAACGAAGAAAATGTGTAAGTTTTGAATTGGAAGTGTTTTAGTTATGGTTTTATTCTGTGTCCTTCCCTTCAGGTAATTGCAGAGTTTCCTGTATCGCTAGGAATATTGCTTCATTTTAGAAAGAAGAATTTGTTTGAGAATAGGCCCCCTTTTGATATTAGTTGCACTAGGGTTTTTGTTGTACTGAGGCCTTGAGGTAAACAAATGACTGAAAAACAAAATACATAGCGTTTTTTGGTTGGTGTTTTTTTTTGTTTGTTTTTTGGGGTTTTTGTTTTTTTTAATCTTGACTGAAGTAACTTTTAGTGTGTTAACCCTGGCTCTCAATAATCTTTCTCACTCTCTTCAGGGCAAGATAATGACAATGTCTATTGCTGGTAATAGACATGATAGGAGTTAATGGCTTGTTAACATAAAAATTCTAGAGAATATGAAACTGCCTGGAATGAGATCAGCAAACAGCAGATGGGGAGAAAGAAAGGCTTTTTTTTAAGGGGCAAAGACAGTTGGTGGATCTTTATTTTTTTTAATCTTAAGACTTTGGTGTGTTGCCTTCAGGAGATGGATTTTAACGTGGCCAGTTAACAACAGGTTAAGACCTTCTTTCAGATACTCAGCAAACACCTGTTTGAAGCCATTCTCATACAGTGCTCGTACCTATTCCTGATCTGTTCAGTAGATGCCACCTAGTTGAAATTTCTCTCTTCCATAAGGCTTTGGAAAAAGTTTTCCTGCATTCTGAACTCGTTTTATCTGATTGTATGTTGCTTTGTGCAAAGTTTGTGTCTTGGTTTCCACTGTGCAAGTGACAAAAGTGTTTGGTTTTCTTTTAACTCACCTCAGGATAGATCTGTCCATGGAAACCTCTGTTCTGGATGGAGATAACTTCATTTCTTCTTTTCTTTTGCCCCTGTCTTGATGTGTAATATTTTTTCCTGTTGTGTGGAAAATACGAATATTTTCAAATTAGTCCTGTCAGTCCACATTCAACTCTGCATAGAACAGATTTTTTTCTCTTTCTGAGCTTTCATGAAAACCCCATATAGATGAGTGCTTGAACTCTGTCCACTTGCATTGTGTGATATTCTCTTGCCATAAGAACATTCCAGTTAAGTCCTGTTGTTTTAGCTTCCAGATAGATCCCAGTCTATTTTGTTTCTCAGATTTTTTTAAAGGTGGTATCTATGTGTACATATGTAAGGACTTACTGCTCGTTAAAACAAAAATTTACAGCAAAATGCTTGAAAACCTCACTAATCAGATGATGTTCGTTGGTAAAAATGGCTGCTACTTAATTTTTTAAAACCTCTTCCCATTTTGCCTCCCTGTGAAATCTCTTAAAATGTCGCGATTAAACAAAACCCTATGTGACACCGCTGATGACACCTAGACTTCTGTGCCACTTGCACTGTGTGATACTTGTGATGAATTCTGAGGATCTCTTTCATGATTCATCATTTTTGAAATGATTTTGGAGTTGAGGGGAGAGCAAGGGGGAAGATTGGTGGTGATGAATATTTTTTAAGGTAATTCCATGTAGGCTGAATGGTCCTACAGCCACTTTGCCTGGGACATTTGGCACGTATCTGAGTGATCTCAATTTTCCAGTCAGGTGTGTCGTTAGTTCATCACCAGGCATTCCTTACCCCCTTTGGGAACTGGAGAACTCTGAGAAGCCTGGATGACTGGTGAGGTGAAAGACAAAGACTCGTGGCACAGGTCTGTGCCTTCGGCTGTTTGGCAGGCAGCTGCGAAGCTTTGTCTGGACTTGGGCGAGGGGGGAGAAGAGATGTCCTACAATTGGATTCAACTTCAGGTTGTTTCTCTGATCACGCACACGCCACCATACGACCTAGCAGTGCAGATACAAAGGCACCGCTCTGAAGATCTTTCCCAATTACAGACCTCTCCATTCACAAAATGGGGCAGGATAGATCGCACTTCTTACCATTAACAATATTATTCAAATATTATCCAACTTGTATTGGATTTGGGGTTATACCACCACAGGTTTTATGTACTTGATTTTATTAAGGATTTTTATACCTATTATATAGGCAACTATTAGTTTCTTGTCTGGCTTGCTATTTGATAATCTAATGCAGTACATTCAGTGACGCTGGACGCTTTCAGAAATTATACTGGTAATTACTGGTGCCTTAGTAAAAAAGTGGGTACATAACACCTTGGTGGAAAGTAAAGCATGTGGCTTGTTTCACCCCAGCATGATACACATATTTCCAAAAAGGTGATTAAGATGGCTGCTCCAAAAGATTTCAGGAGTATACCTACGTCACTCGGTCACAAACGGCTGAATAGAGCAATTTTCATGCCTTCTGGTCTGTACGGTTTGAATAGATAATTGCAGTCCACCGAGTCCGCAACTCTGAAAGATGGCAATCAAAAGCTGGATACGATAACTTGTTACACAGATGTCCCCCAAAGCTGCTGGCCAGGAAATGGAGGGAGCGGGGAGTAGAGCAGAAATGGGAGGATGGCTTTGGTTTTCAATGGACAATGAGAATACGTGTTGCCTCTACCAGCAAACGGCTACCTTGCCAGGGATAGGGATATATGTACCTGCGTGTCTGTGAGTGTGTGTGTGTGTCTGCGTGTGTTACCGGAAACAGCCTGTAAATATTGTAGCTGTTTAAAATGGAAAAGGCAGAGAGTTTTTTTTGCAACATGTTGCAGCAAAAGGACAGTATTGACAGTGGAGAAACACTGAGAAATAAAAAACCTTTTTTCACTTGTTGTCATTTATTGCACTATTACGTTCTCTTCAGCTGTCATTCTCAAATTCCCTGTAACTGCTATTTTGCGTTTACTCAAATCACCCTTTAATGAAGGATTCTCTTAATTTACAATTATTTCTTATGTAGCTGTAGTAGTAGAAAGGAGATCCTCACTATTCCTATCTTACTGCCAGCATCATCTCTCTTTTTATGCTTCTACATGGTGTCCTGTGCCCTCTCTACAGTTAAAATGTTTTTTCTCTTGCCTTTGTTGAAGCAGTTTCTGTATTTATCATAGATTTCCCTTCTCTCTAAATCTTTTTCAAAGCCTGGAACAGTATTGTACTGTCTTTATGCTCAGTAATTTTCCATTCTTCATACTTCCCAGGGAAATATTTTACCTAGCGTGGTTTAATCAGTGATTTCTAACTTTCCGCTGTCCTTGATCTGAGCGCCAAGCGCTGCATTGTGTGAAGTCCTGAGGAATGCTACGCCTGTGTGAAGCACTTGTTGATACAGCGATACTAATGTAAAAATACTCAGCTGCTGTCTATCCACTGTCTCACATTTCTTCATGGTAGTACAGAGAATTACAGTGTCGTCTTGTCCCTCTGTTAGAAGTGAGGTTTTCAAACATGAAAATGATGGTGATATTCATTGGACAGCTCTAGGTGTTTCAAAGTAAAGATTGAATTATTATTTTTTTTTTTAATCAAACCAAACCATCATCTTCCACCTCCTGGAACTTGCTTCTGTTTGTCTGGACTTGACCAAAAACTTCTTCAGGCTTTATTTATGAATGACAGAGGAGAGTACAAATATAACAAGTGGTCTTTAGGGGAAAAAAGAAAAAAAAAAAAAGACCTTTAATAACAGCTAGGAGCGTTTCATTGAAAAGTTAAAAAAATCTGTAACTGAAGTGCTTACAATAACCAGCCAAGGTTCCAACTATATTTTTAACAGTGACAGTATCAAAATAGGGTGCAGCAGTGCTTTTGGTGGAAACTCAAGAAAGGGCTCACGCAGTTAAACTGCCTCTGCAAGAGCTCTGTTTTACCTTCTTCCTGGCGCTTCAGCTGCTGGGCTTTGCTGCATAAACAGCAGCAGGTTTTGCTGTGCCTCTAAACAAGAGAAAGGGGGTGTGTTTTGACTACTGAGCATTTTGGTCCCTTTTCACTCCCTTTTCTGCCTTTATACTTTTGTAACTGAAAAGTTATTTTAGCCCTTCTTCAGTCTTATCAAAAACGTGTGAAGAGATTAGCTGTGTCAGGCAGAAGTCTTAGTGGAGTTGCAGAGCTGCAGCTTTCAGTGCTAACTTTTAGGTTTATTGAGCAAATAAGCATGGCCCATGCTGTAGGACTGTGAAACTGAAATGATGCTTAGGAGAAAAAACAACAACCTGCATTGATTCCTGGCGTGTTAAAGAAGGGAAGGGGTCCCAGCCCCGGCGGTGGGCCCATCTCCGCCCTTGCCGCAGGCTTGCTGAACCGCAGCACAAGCCGTGCGGACCAGGCGCGACGAGCGGGGAAGGCNCCGCGCTCAGAGTCGGCGGCGCAGGGTGGTCTTCGTGGGAGGCAGCGGACAAGCGGGGGGCTGGGGGCGGCCTTTTTGGTGTCCGCCAGCCCCGGCGCTTGCAAACCTCTGCCGGAGAGGACGTGGCGAAAGACAATGCCTGTGATTGCAGAGAGCCGGTTTGTAAATCCCCACCTGGCTTTCTGCTTGCTCATCTGTTCTAGCGAGCCTTTGGGGTTGGTTTTTTCAGTGATGCCATTTCAATCGCTACCCCCCACCGAAGCAGCCAGATGTTTCTGCTAAGCTAAGCGGCAAAGCCGATGGCAGCGTTCGCAGGCGATGGGTTAGCGCTGAGCTGCCCCGTTAATCCCGCGTGGAGAGGACGCTGCAGTCCTTCCCCGCAGGGCTGGGGGGGCTCCGGCCACAGCGCCTGTGGCAGAAAGCCCCTGCTAGTTCGTGCCCTTGTGCTGGGGCTGCCACCCCCAGACGGGCACCCCAACCCTAAGCCCAGCAGCCCGGCAATGGGGACGTGCCAAGGGGCAGGGCTCCAATCCTTCCGGCCAGTGCAGAGGCTCAACGCTTCGTTTAGGGATCTATGGTCTAAAGTAAGGTACCTGGGACCTTGCTGGGCCACCACATAATCATATCAGTGAGCCTCTCACACCCAACGATGAAAACCACCGAGAAATTCTTCGCACGGTGTGGGAGCAGAGTAGCCCACGTCCCCACAGCGGTGCAGGCAGCGTTGCCGGCTGGTGCTGGAACGACGCATCGCTGCCCTCCATCCTGCACCTCAGACACCGAGGTACCAAGGTGGCTGGGGCTGGCTCCAGACCTGCGCCGGTCAGGCGCACCGAGAGCGACAGCAGCGTGGGCCCGGCCTCTGCCGCAGCCATGGCGCAAGGTCGGGGAGGTTTTCTAGGAGCCCTTCGCCCCCATCAGCTCTACTGCCGGCTGGCTTTGCTCGAGTCTCTGTCCTTCCCTCCGTGGAGCAGGGCAGGGGTGAATGAGTTTGTTTGATTTGTTTTGGGGTGGTTTGGTGGGGTTTTTTTTGGCATTGTTTTATAACTTCCTTTCAGATGTCAAAAAGAAAGACAGACATGCAACCAACCAGTAACTTTCTTTGACTGTTGATGATCCCATGGCCAGGGAAGTAAGAAGAAGAGAGGAGTAAACAGCAAGAAAAGGGAAGACAAAGATATTGGTGAAAGGACATGTGAGCAAAGAGAAAGATGGCCTTCATCTTTCTGGAAGCTGGAAGACATGAAGTAGGCAGTTCCAATATCATTTCTCAGCCTCTCCCCAGTAATTCCCCTGTGTTTAAGTGAACCAGAGGTGAATTCCGCAAATTAATTTTGAATACAAGTTTGATTTAGCAAACACCAGTCTTGGAAACTACTAAAAAGGTTGTAACAGACCACTTTCTTCCCTGCAATGTTTTGTACATATTACGATGTGTTATCATTCCTATGTAAAACTGCAGATTAAACCTCAGTTTAAGAGCACAGTGTCCCTGCTCCTCTGTGACGCTGGGAATGAAATGGCTGCTCTTTCCACATGCACTTCTTGCAAATGCACGGCTAACTCCTTCAACCCAAACACGTATCTGTACTGCGCTTGCTCGAAATGTTGGCTGACGAGGAGCTCAGCAGCTCCTGCTGCCTGTTCAGACCCTGCATCCTTCCCACTGGGGTGGCAGGATTCGCAGGATGGCTCGGAGAGGTGTACTGTATTGAACTCAGCGTTCAATAACTCTTTCGCTCCTGCAGTGGAAAGAAATCTTTGGGACCTGCGCCCTTGCGAATCTCTCTTGCAAGCCTACCTGCTCCATCTGATGGAGGTGCCAGCAAACACAGGCAGGAGATTGTCACTGTTAAGTCAACGCTGTCTTTGTAGAAAAAAATTTCCTCCTTTGTCAGTGGAGCATGTTTTACATGTCCCAGCAGTGGCTACCAGGGATGGAGAGGCTGTAGCGACGTTCTCCAGCAACAGGAACTGGTCCAGCATTCCTCCTTTTTCACTGTGGGAACACCAAGGGTTGGAGCAAACCATCTCTCCCTCCTCACGAGGTAACTGCCGCGGTACGTGAACTTTTTCTCTCTTACGCACTTCATATTTACCAGCACTTTGAGCAATCAGCCCTTGGTATTCCCTGACAGCCGCTGAGAGAGGAAGCCGACGTCGTTCGCAGTGTCCCTCCTGGCCGGTGCAATCACAAGCACCGCCGTTAAGGTGTGCGGAGAACAAAACTGGCAGCAGCTCGTCCCTCTGCAGGTGACAAGACGGTGGCTTTCTCTGGAAGCAGCAGTGCTCTGATATATTAGGAGCAATTACAAACTACGGCTTCCCCTCTTCTCGTTATTCTTGTTGCTTGCTATTAATTGAGCGGTTTGTTCCATGGATGTACATTATGTACACTGACGAGACTGGGGCTGTTTCCTCCCCTGGAGCTGCAAAGAAGTGAGCCCAGTGGGGCTGGCGATAGCCGCTTGCCCAGCCCCTCCCGGGCTCAGAGCCCAGCAGCTTGTATTTCTGGCCTTCTCGGGATCTTTGCTATGAATAGCGAGGTAACCTGCTTGCTGCACCCCGGGTTTAATGCTCTTTGCCCACCTTTGCATGAGGCTTGGAAACCTCTGGGCTGTAGCTTCCTGCAGCAGTCTTGTCTTTTCTCACTGAATCTGTCAGAATGATCCCTGAAAATGACTCCTGGCTGTGACCTGGGTGAGGGCTGAGAGCTGATTTGCTTTCCCCACCTCTTTTTTCCCATTCAGCATCATGCAGAGTGTGTTAGGACCAGGGAAGCCAGCGCCCGTGAGATGAGACAGCCCTGACAGCACATGGAGGTGCTACTGCTTGGGATCTCCGAGTCAAGCGGGCGACATGCGTATGGGGAGGTCCTTCATCTGCTGTGCAACTCCTGCAGCCTAGGTAAGGATTAGCTGCCTCCTGGGAGCTTGTGTCTGGATAACATGCGTGCTGGATGGGTACCTGTGTGGGGTACCATCACAGCATGGTTTGGGTTGGAAGGGACCTCAAAGATCATATAGTCCAACCCCTTGCCATGGGCAGGGACATTTTTCACTGGACCAGGTTGCCCAAAGCCCCATCCAACCTGGCCTTGAACACTGCCAGGGATGGGGCATCCACAGCTTCTCTGGGCAACCTGTTCCAGTGCCTCACCACCCTCACGGTAAAGAATTTCTTCCTAATATCTAATCTAAATCTACCCTCCTTCAGCTTAAACCCATTACCCCTTGTCCTGTCACTACAGGCCCCAGTAAAACGTCTGTCTCTGTCTTTCTTACAAGCCCCCTTTATACACTGGAAGGCAAGGCACCTGCTGGGTGTGAGCAGCTGGGCGCTCCAGACACCAGAAACAGCGTTGCCGCTGCAAAGCTAATAACTAAGACCGACGTTAAACAACCGAGCGGCACCAACCCAAGCGGCGGCCAGATGAAAGCCCTACGCGTTTCTGCCAGGGCCCCGCTGCCGCCCCGGCTTCGCTGTCGCAGCAGAGGTTGGAGGCGGCCGGAGCCCTGCACGCGTGCCGGGGGATTGCGGCGAGCGGCCGGCCGCTGCCCTCCCTCGCCTTCTGCTGTAAATCCCCCTCGTGGATAATAATGAATGGAAGTGACCTGTGTAATGAATAACTGGCTCGCAGCGCGGTGCTGGCCGGGATTACAAGTTCAGCTGTACGTGATGTTACGCTGCGCGGCTCTCTAACTATTTTTGACACAATTGGTTTCCATTATGGAAAACGCATTCCCTGAAGCAGAACGGCAGCGGTGCTGGCGGTGCTGCGTGGCGGAGCCGGGCTTCGTGACAGGCACGAAATGCACCGCGTAAACGCAAATAAATGTCACAGCAAGTCTGGGGGAAGAGGAGCTTTTCCCACTCCCGTGCCAGACCAAAAATGCGTCCTCACCCTTCCCCGTGGCCAAGGAGCTGTCAGCACCGGGGAGGGGTTGGAGGGAGGGGAGCACCCCCTCGCCTCTCTCAGCCCTGGCCACCGCGGCTCCTCTGGGGAGGGAGCAGGTGGGCCCCCCCAAACTCCCCATCACCCCTCGCCGGCCCTGGTCCCCCGCTGCAGGGAGGGGTTGAACCCCACGGCGCTGCCCCTGGGAGGCCTTGGCATGGGCACGGCTGGAAAACTGTCCGGGGGCCATCCTCCAGCTGCCGGGCCGGGGGTTAGAGGCGTGCCATGACTTACTGCTAAGTTATTCTCTGTTTTATTAAATGTTTAGCAGCGACTGTTCTAGAGATTAGTGGTGGATGATAGGGAAAAAAACCCAAACTGCACAGATGACTTTTACAGTCGAGTTTGGTGTACCAGTACTCCTACGCCCGCGTTTCTCTCCCAACAGGAGCCAAATTGCACAGCTTTATGTAACCAGCTATATAAAGAGCGCCTTGAAGGAAGGTGAAAATGCTGCCCACGCCCCCACCCT